>JACWST010000113.1:0-86641 GCA_014850475.1 Cryphonectria naterciae | reverse complement strand
GGGGCGGGGCGCGGGGGGGGGGGGGGGGGGGGGGGGGGCGGGGGGGGGGGGGGGGGTGGGGGGGGGGGGGGCGGGGGGGGGGGGGGGGTGGGGGTGGGGGGGGGGGGGGGTGGGGGGGGGCGGGTGTTTTTTGTGTTGTTTTTTTTTTTTTTTTGCACACGAGGGAAAGCCTACCTTTTCCAGTATCTCTTGTAATTTAGCCTCCGTATTTATCTCCTCCTCTGAAGGCTTCGGTGGTATGGCCGCTGCTGTTGAGAATTGGGAGTATGTGTGGAAGAGGGCCTCTGTCTGCGACTCCAATGTGCGAGCCTGCTGCCGCATTTGCGCCCACCCGCCATTGCCGGTGGATGAGGACATGATTGTTGGCGTGGCGGCTGGAGGTGGGCTCAGCTCGGACAGGCTCTAAAATGATGAAGTCTCGAAGGGTGGGAGTCGAAGACACTCTGTTTTGCTTGCCCAGTGCAGGAACGCGATGCTACAGAGATCAGTCTTCTCGATGTAAAAAGGCTTAGATGGAATTGGTGGTATGACGATTGTCGTTCGTGAAGAGACAGTCTTGGAACTGAGGCCGCAGTGCAGCGTTTGGCTTATGAGCCTTTCAAAAAAGAGCTAGGGCACTTCTCTACTGAACTCAAATTGCAGAATTGGTCGGCGTCGTATCGTGCAGGATCTGGGACCTCTCACTACCTGGTTGAAACTGTCGGAGGTTGCGGTAGGACGAAGTCTAGGAAAGCTGGCGTCACACCAGGCCTGACCATCCATCACCTGCGACCTGCGGGACCGGGGACCAACCTCAGATCCGTCACACAAAGTTCAGTACTAGGGTTAGGGTCATTGGTTCCGTGCTGACTCAGCCACAATCTCTTCCTAGTCTAGATGCAAGGAATAATTATTGCAACCAAGACGTAGTCAGCCGCCTGTTGCCTCTTCCTTTCCGATCTTTAGCCGCCGAGTCCACGTGATCAAAATTTTTACAGCCCACACCCTCTCTCTGGCTCTGCAAACTCCACCACCTCCGAAAAGAGAGCTCGCTGCCGTCTCGCGAACTAACCATCACGAACCTTCGACCCAGCAGACAATTTCGATCGACACATTCTTACGACCATGGTGCGTTACGACTTCCCTACCGATTGATTTCTTTTCGAATTCTTGGGGGGGAAGGAGGCTTGGGCTCGTCGAGGTGCACAAACTCTTCGCGACCCAAAACCTTGCCTTCCCCTCGGCCGCCACAGCCAGACGAGAAACTCTGACGATCTGCCCAACACACACGACTTACCGGTCAATTCGGAGGGATTTTATCGCTGACAATGTTGCAGTCTACCAGCAAGATCAAGGCCGGCCAGCTGTGGTCGAAGAACCGCGAGGATCTCACCAAGACCCTCGGCGAGCTCAAGACGGAGCTGGGCCAGCTGCGCATCCAGAAGATCGCCTCCTCTGGCACCAAGCTGAACAAGATGTAAGCGACAGGCCCAAAAATCACGCGTGCACCACAACCGTCGTCGAAAAAGACACTTTTCAAAAAACATTCTCGCCGACAACACCACACACAAAATCTTTTGGACGGCAGGAGTGGGGTGCCAATCGCGGACGATGGAGAGAGTGCATGAAGCTAATTGGGGAATTTTTTTTTCTTTCAACAGCCACGACCTCCGCAAGTCTATCGCTCGTGTCCTGACCATCATCAACGCCAAGCAACGACACCACATGCGCCTGTTCTACAAGAACAAGAAGTACCTGCCCCTCGACCTCCGCCCCAAGCAGACCCGTGCCATCCGCCGCCGCCTGTCCGCTGAGGACGCCTCGAGAAAGCTGGAGAAGACCAAGAAGCGCAACCAGCACTTTCCTCAGCGCAAATACGCCATCAAGGTGGGTGCATAATAAAGACCAGGGGTGGTTTTCTGATGTGTATCACGGGAAAAGGGAACATGCTGACAGGGGTTTGTGTCCTTTAAACAGGCCTCCGCATAAAGTGGGCAATCGGTTTTGGCGCGGTTGAAGGTTTCTGGTAATTCTTGAAGCAAGGCAAAAAGGCAAAACGGGCTACAGGTTCGCTGGCGTGATTTTTTTCCTCCGAGAATCCCAACAACAACGACGAGAAAAGAAAAAAAGGAAGAGAAGAGAAAGAGCATCGAGAGATCCTTCCCGTCACGCGATTCTCGAATTGGCATCCACATTTCATCCATCATAGGGGCAATTCTGTTTTCCGCTACTTCGGGTCATCGGTGTTATGAGGATTAAACGACAGCAGAGCCGGGGGCATACTCTCTAGTCAGCAGATAGCTCCAGAAAGAGAGCTCAGGTTGACAAACTACAAACACTCTCGAACCCTTGTTCCCATGTGCCGAGCAATCGTTCTCGACGTTTGCAAAGTAAGTCTTGGAGACGGTCAGGATGACAAGGAAGGTGTACAATGACTACCCCTTACCTTGGACACCAGACATAAAAAGTCTCTTCAATGTCGAGGGCTCACCGGGGGGGGGGGGGGGCATTGTGCTTCTAGTGCCTGCTCTGCCGAACCCACTGCGAGCCATAATTACCCCGTCCTGCTCAGCGGATACCCGACACTGCCTCCACGAGATGATAATGTAGCTGCTCTTTGGTGAGCATGCGGCACCTGGCGTTTTCTAGTTTGTCGAAGAAGCCTTGACTTTTGCAATGATAAATACTCGTACACTCGTAGCCTCCGTGTGTTAGGCCAGCCACCCTATGCCTTGACTCTCGATGTCTACCTGATGTTTTCTTGAGTCAACAATGCCGGAACTGCAGTCACTTTGGCCAAAGTGGTCAAGAAAGGACATTCTTGCCTTGATTGAATTGAGTATGATGCCACACTAGATGGTTCGCAAGCCCTCGATCCCACTACTTCCAGACGTTGGCCTGCCGCTTCAAGACCCTGCCCCTGCATGATCCCGTTCGATGGAATTGAAATCGAGTTCCGATTTCACTTGGGTATCTAGTCCCTAGTCCCTGCCGGTCCGTCATATCTGATGCCTTTCCTAGAACGCCCAGCTGTACACTTCCATCACATTCCCTTTTATTCCTTTTCCATACCCGGCCGGCGCTTATGAGGATAATTACCAGAGATATGAACAGAAAAGTGGTAAGACACAAAACAAAGTGCAAAACAGTCAGTCTACTTTTGATATCACAATGGTCTTTCGAAGGTGCCAAAAAAAAACAAAATTTAGGAAGGGTAGAGGTCGCAAAATGACCGTGGTCCGAAAAGTACGGTGGAGACTAGAAACTTCCGGCCTGAGCCCGACTGCCTCGGGTTCTTGGAGGATCTATGGCTTGTCAGCGGTTGTCGACTTGGCTCTCCGCGATTGAATATTAATGTATTGTTCACTCACAGAGTTTCTCCAATGCGTCCTTGGACAATGCATGGTTGCTCATCGCGTGCCGGATCAATCCATCACGGCGACAGAAGGGCTTGTCACAGTTTCGGCATACCCAGCGCTTCCGATTCTCGTGGGTCCGCTTGTGCTTGCTGAAGTTTGAAGAGTCCTTGAACTTTCGATGGCAGATGGGACATTCGAAAGGCTTTGCTTCGCTGTGAGCGCTGCGCATGTGCATGGCTGGGAGCAAGTGTATTAGCAGCTACACAAATATGAGAGTGGATGAGTTGAAAACAGGCCATGTGGCGATCCTAATACTTACTGATATCATACGCTCTTTTGAAGGGATCCCCGCATATTTCGCATTTATACGGCCTCTCGTCACTGTGCGTCCGTAGGTGCATCTTCAATGCATGTTTATTGGGGAATGCCTTGCCACATTCTTCGCATTTGTGTGCTTCGACTAGACATATGGTCAGTTTTCGAGATATAGAAAATCAGATACAATCGGGATGTAGGAAGATACGGGAGATCTTATTTAACGTACTGGGTCCAGTGTGAGTCTCAATGTGCCGTCGAAGCTTCGACTTTGTGTCAAACCCCCGTTTGCCGGCATACTTGTCATTGACAAGGCGATCGCAGCCATCCCACAGACATACGAGACCGTGTTCCCTAGTAGGCTTCAGGGCATGAGAATGCGTGTCGTCGACATGATCATGGAGCAGGCTGTGGGAGCTGAATTGCTGCCCACAGATTCGGTTATCATTGAGTCGCCACTGACACACGTGAGCCTCGGTCTCCTGGGACGTGCTCTCGGAAACGACCGAGATACCCTTCATAGAGTAATCTGAGACAGGTGATATCGTGCGTGCAACGCTTCCGAGACTCTTGGATGGCGAAGATTGGTCGTGGCTTGTGGGTGAAAAGTCGTCGCTCATGGTGGTGACACTCTCCTGTGTGCCGCTTGGGAGGTTACTTGACGAGTCCTGTCTTTGGCTTATGTCAAGCATGTTTCCGTCCAGAGTTTCGCTGAACTGAAAGCTCTGCGTCGAGTCTGGAAGCCATTGAGGAGGGCTTGTGTCGGAAAGACCTGCATCAAGGGCGGTGGAGGTATTCTCCCGCAACGCCTGCTGGTCATAGACTTGTTCGACTGCATTGACGAAGGCACCTTGAGCATCATAGAGAGGTGCCCAACTGAAAACATTGGTGTTGGAATCCAATGGCTGTGCTAGGCCCATGGTCTGTGAGTTATCAAGGCCAGTGGCGTACTGAACTTGGGAGTTGGCTAAGGGCTGGGGCAAGTCGTGAAATTGGTGGAAGTGTTGGGAGAAGTTTACAGAGAATTCTTGACTGCCAACGAGATTGCCCTGACTCTGTCTAGCACTGTTACCTTGCAGAGTGTGTGCATGAGGAGCGGAGAACCCGGCCTGGAAATGAAATGGGAATTGATACGACTGCCCGAAGGACTGAGACTGGCCAGTGGGGATGTGATTCGTCGTTGATTCCACCATCGTTTGTTGGAATGCTAGTATCACCGAACCATGTCAGAAAGAGGAGGATACGTATGATCTTCATAGGCTGATGCTCACCGTTGTGATTGAGTTGCGGGCTCTCTGCTTGTTGTTGCATTGCTCCGCTGATCCCTTGCAGAATGAAAGCGCTGTGGGCAACATCTGGTTCGACGATAGGCTTCTGGCAGTTCTCATCTCTACATGCAGTTTCCTCGTCTTTAAAAAGTATGTCAGCTTTTGGATCAACATGGGAGATAGCAGATGAATGCAAAAGAAGTAATCGCCGTAGGGTTGTAGAATAAAAAACAAAAATCAAAAAACAAGGTCCATGTGGTGGTACAACATCCATTCCAAGAGCATCTCCTGCTCAAGTGACAAGATAAAAGAGGAGTGCAATAGCTTACCACAGGTACCTGCACTGCATGCGCCCCCGCTTCCAAGGCAGTGACTATCACAAGAGCCCAGACTTTCCGCATCAGAGTCCGCATCCCCCTCAGAAACATGATGCAGATGATCTTCCGGTGATCTTGAGGCTTGTGATAGTGGTGATATCGAAGCCACGCCCAACAGTGTCAGATCTGGCGTGTGGACTCGATGAGGCAAGGCAGGATTAAAGTTGGCCAGCGAGGCAGAGAAAGCCTGGTAGGGTATCGAGGATTGCGCCAAAACGTCGAAACTAGGCTGCTGCTGCTGCTGCGTGACAGCAGAGAGGCCATCTTTGTCGTTCACGCCCGGGTCGAGTCCGAGTCTCGGACAGCCGCTGCCTTCAAGACAGCTGGTGTCGTGGCTGGCATACTCGCCGTGGTAATGGGCCATGGGCGCCGCGCCAGTGCCGTAGAACTGGCCAAAATCAAGATCCAGCCATTCCGGCTGGACATTCTTGGCCGGGACACACCCTTCATCGTGGGCATAGCCTTTATGTCCGTGGTCTACAGACTGACCTGCCACGGGGTATGAAAGCCACAGGTCATCCATATGGATGCGGGAGGCCCTTTCTGATGGCCTGCAAGCGAGAAACGAAGGGGGGCGCGGCAGGTTGCTCGGGTGCGAGTGGGTGGAAGTGATTACCGGTAAGGTGCTAGAGGTGAGGCTCGAAACATGTTGGAAGAAAGCTCGAAGAATATGTTTTCCAGAAGACGAACTTTGGTGGAAAAAGAGAAAAGTGTGTGTCCCGAGTCCGCAGGTTTGCCTTCAGCGCGGGGTCGAGAAATCTTGTTCACATTTGGTGGTGAGGCAGGTGGTGATGGGTGAGGACCTTGATGGTCGCGCGATGTCGTCGAAGGGGGCTTTTTACCTGCAGGGATACGAAGTACTCAGCAGTACTTTGCTCCATAGACTGCCTAGGGATTACACTACAATCGTTATCGGGCAGCCTACTACAGGTCACTTACCTAAGCAGTCAGTGATAAGCATCCTGACCATTTCAGGCCCACTCTCAAGTATGACAGTCGCAGATTCCAGTACAGTCACTTTATCTCCAATCCTATGTGTCAAGACTTCCCTCTCATAAATTGAAAAAAAAAAAAAACAAAAAAAAAACAGGTGATTTGAGACGCCCACGATCTAGATCATCAGTCTTGATCCCGGACCTGCCACAACACACACACACGCACACACACAAACACATAATAGAGAGAAGATTCCACATGCGGTTTGGTCCTGCCGCCCTGAAAGCGGGGCCGGTCATCAACAGCCACTCTAGGGTAGACGCCGAGGACGCCCTTGAGGATCTCGCACCGACGCTGTGACACACACAAGGACGAGATCCCTCAAACCAGCACCACACGGACCACTTTTGCGGCTGATTTCATATGATTTTCTAGTGTACACCTTAATTGGACGTCAATTCGCAAAGAAAAAAACGTCTCCCTCGGCCTTTTCAGTGGAACAAGAGAAAAAGTAAAGATAAACAAAAACCCCTCGGTGTCACCCCGCTCCACTTATATCGTTCCGATCATGGGCGCCCTCTGCGGCAAAGAGTCCAAGACAGACGCCTTTGCCGGCCAGGGTAGGACCCTCGGTTCCGCACCTGAGCAGAGGACTTCAGCACCGCTCCCTGCCAACAAGCGCGTGGTCGGTGGGCCGCCGCGTACGCTCGGAGGAGGCCAGGCCGGTGACGGGGGCTCGTCGAGCGCGGTGAGCCCGGCGGAAGCAGCGCGCCGGGCTGCTGAGGTAGGTTCAGGGCCCCGACGGGGTTTGGGATGGGGAACTTGTGGCTGACACACTGAGAGAGCAGGCGAGGGAACAGGCTGCCAAGGACAAGTCTGGAAAGCTGGGCCAGCAACTGCGGCAGCAGAAAGGGCTGACAGATAATGAGGTCAACAAACAGACCAATGCGGATAATGAGCGGGACAGGTTGATAAGGGAGAATCAGGAGCATATGAGTTATAACTAGATTTCTGCATTTGGAAGTATGATCCCAGTGTTTCCTGACGCACTGCTTGTGCTTCAATATGGACGCAGTGGATTGGAATGGGGTTCGTGCATCATGGTGTATTGAAAATGTTCTTCTGAGAGTCTAGTGTGCGTGTGTCACGTCCCTCCTGTTGTCTACCAGAATGAGGATTTTCTTCAAGGCCCCTCTCGACGTAGCCTCCCCGTGCCATCACACACACACACACACATACTTTGTATGACTGCATCAGACTCTCTTCCCCTGCGCCAGTAATTCGGACACTTTTGGTGGCAGCACTAGTGCGCTTCTGTCATTGCGCCTATAGAAGTCGACAAGTACCATGGCTGTGTCCTCAGGTCTATCTTCATGGAGGAAATGGCCTGCCTCCGGGAAGATGTGTAGGGAGTATTTGCCTATCATCCTTGTCAGCTGTCAACGTCCCCAAATGGCATTGGGTACAGACAACATTACCCTGCATCTGTCCAATAGTAAGTTCTGTATCCAGCCTGTCTGTTCCAGCAAGGACGAGCATCTTGCCACCCTTGGCCTCGAGGAACTTCTTGCTCAGTCCGACGAACCAGTCCGCCCAGAACGGCTCCGTGGCGGCGAGGTCGGTCCTCCACTTCCAGGGCCGACTACCACCTGGAACCTCACACAGCAAGCCGGGCACGCTAGTTCGCGCGGATATGGGGCTTCGGATGGTTCTTGAGCGCATGTGCCAGTCGATCCCGGCCTGGATAGATGCAAATCCTGTTGGGCGCGTTGATAGATAAGTGGTCATGCTCTGAAGCGCGTCCATGGCCGAGCCCTCGACGACGTCCAGCACCGTGTAGCCGAGCAGGGAGTTGCCCAGCGCATATGATTTGGCGAGATCAGTGACTACCGCCCCGCCGAGTGAGTGGCCCACGAGCACAATGGGCGGAAGTTCTTTCCAGCCCATCTGTAGCTGCGTCTGCTGGATGACGGACAGCAGATCGGTCCTCAGCGTCTCGAGGCTGTAGTCAAGGGGGGCCGAGGCGACAGTCGAGCCATGGCCGCGGGCATCGAGTGACAGGATGCCCGCGTTTGGGAGTTTTTTCCTGATTTCTGCTCCCACGACCGCGAATGAGAGGCCTGATGACCCGCCTCCATGATGCATCACAAAGAGTGGGCCTTTGTCAACGGGTGACGTCAGGTAGGCATGGTGGGTGATGCGCGGATTGCCAGCTTCGTCCGGCTGGCCGGGCAAGAAGAGTTCCCTCTCAAAGTACGTCGTCCATGGGATCGGATCAAGAGTCCTGCCGCCACCTCTTGGAGGGCTGCTCCCATGTGGTTAACTCGAGTCCCCTTTATGGACAACGACGCAGACCCCCTGATCTGAAGTGGTTTTCACATACCCTAGAGGCCTTGCAAATAGGTTCCTGCTGGGTGTTGGGACAATTGTGCCCGTCGACGATGCTGAGGAGGCGGAGGAGGAGGAATCATCATCGACGACCTCGGGAAGCTCAGGGAGGTAATCTGGCTCTTCCTCTTCTTCCTCGTCGAGCTCATTGAACACCTCCGCTCCGTTCAACTCCATCTTCTTCCTCGCCCAAGCCTTCTGCAGATCACTCATGTTGAGCGAGATGTTGTGACCAACTTCAGGATCATTTGGCTGTGCGGCTGCCGATAAGCTAGAACGTATTATTAACCAGAGAGACGAGACTTCCAAGTTAGCAACAAGTGGAATTCCCTTGAACACAGCAGATGTGATCGAGGCTCTCGAGTACAAGGCTAAGAGAAGGGAGTGCTGAAAACCAATCAACAAAAAAAGAAAAGAGGCTGTTCTGGACTTTTGCAGCCCCGGCCGAACCTCAAGTTGTAAATTGTGTGTAAAAGACAGGAACGTCAGAAGCCTCGGCCGATTGCACTGAACTTCGTCAGCCAACACGACAGTATTCAAGCGAGTTGATACACTATACAGTATCTCACAGCGCGGTAGCCGTTAGGCTGCTGACTCATGGCTATTAGCAGGGGTGGATTCACAGTGCGAATACTTCTCGAATCATGGAGCGCTTCAGCGCCTTTCACCCAGAAACTGCCAATGTTGAGGGTGTCTTGATTCGAGTTGAGTCTGCTCATGGGCTTCTCTCAGCCAACTTCGGCGCAGAGCAAGTCATTGATGTCAGTGACGGACGGGATCTTCTCATCTCTCACATACTTGGATGTTCTTCGTAAGGTGACCTTCGACCACGAGACATGATTGAAAGATCAATTTCCCCGCCTCCCCTATGTTTGTAAAGGTCAAGAACCGCCTGCGCCTTCAGCAGAATTGTTCATGGATATCTGTCTAGAGCCGAAGTTTCCGCCTTAACGCCAGCAATGCAAATGGCCCTGCAGATCCGGACAGGTGATGCCGTGCCCGCTCCTGTGCGACCCTCCACCCCTCTCCTCCCTGGTATGACATACATCATCTACGCCGACAGCGCGACTGCAGCAGGGGGATGAGATTGTTCTGGCATCGTGTCCTCCGCCGTCTGCCCATCCACTATCCTCTGGCGCTTGGCAGAGCTGTCCTCGTCCTGCGTGTCATCGTTCCTGCGCTTCTCACTGGCATGAGCAGCAGCAGCAATCTTTGGCTCGGCCTTAGGATCCTTCGTAAGGTCAACTGCCACGTCGACCGCCTTGGCTTTCTCGACCAGGTGTGTCAGCCCCAGCGCTTCACAAAGCGCGGTGTAGGTCTTGCAGGACTGCACCAGCCTGTACGCAGGCTGTTTCCCCGGTATGATCTGGTTGAGCAGGTACTTTGTGTTCCCGAACCTGTTTTCCACGTCCAGCGCAAACTCCACATACTTTGCCGTGACCTCGTCCCAGGGCGCCATGCCACCCTCGTCCTTGGCCCTGAAGCAGCTCGAGTTCTTCTCAGCCGCAGTCGCAATCATGGCACCATCGACGCCGTACTCCTCGATCAGCTTCGCTGCCGAGTCCCGGTCCTCGACGTCCCCGTTCATCAGGCACGCCACGCCCGCCTCGTGACAGATCTCCCGGACCATCCGCAGCTGGCCCCGAATGGCCCTCTCGCGCGGCCTCATAGGCGTCGTCCGGCAGTGCACCGTCAGTGCTAAGATGCCCGTGGCAACGAGCTTCCTCACCAGCGCCTCGGTCTCGGCCGGCGTCTCCAGTATGCGTATCTTTACACTGACACCTATCTGGAACTCGGGCACGATCGCCTTCACCAGTGCGCTCAATATACCAGCCAGCTTGTCCGGGGTTCGCAGCAGCGCCGCGCCCATGCCATCATGTGTGCTGAAGGGTTTCGGGCACCCGGCGTTCACGTCGATGCCCGCGACATCGGGTGCGACCAGCCGGGCGGCAGCAACGGCGCGATTTGGATCCGAAGTGCCGATCTGGAAGATGTGCTTCCTGCCTTCGCGCTCGGGGTGTAGACGATAGATGATGGACTCTCTGGCATGCGGGGGCGGCTGCTTCTGCCCGTAGGAGGGAACACGGACGAAGTCGATCGTATTGAGGGTCGGATTTGGGCGTCGTACTGCGCCAATCATGGAGTAGTCAACGGTCTCGGGGCCTAGAGTAACAGAAATAACAATGTGTCAGCTCACAGACATTGTTTTTCCCCTCAAAAGCGAGGCGACGAGCATGCATAGAAAGAGAAACTGACCCCATACCAAATCGGCGCCATAGTGCAGCGCAAGCAGTCGCGACGGTAACTCGCCCGACCGCACCATGGGTGCCAGGACAAGCTTGCCCCGGTAATCTACGCCCCTTGGAGGAATGGGCACCTTCTTGGGAGTCGCCTCAGACATGATGAGAGATCTGAGGAAACGGAGAAGCATCACTGCACTCTCGGTGTTGAGGTTGAAAAGGTCAAAATTCCGAATAAAAAAGTTCCACTAGCGGATAGTGGCGGTTCTGCCTCACATTTGGAGAACGTCTTGTCCTAGTGCCCTTCTACCCTTTACTTTGTTTGCTAGCTACAATTTGGGCTAATCTCAGCCGTGCCTCCTGGGTAAGTAATGCCCCACTGGAAAAAGAAAAGACAAAAGGGAAATGTTCTCTGAACGAAAACTTTTCTGGAGGCAACAAGGTTCGAACTCGTGACCTTTCGCATGCAAAGCGAACGCGCTACCGCTGCGCCATGCCCCCGACGACATATCGCCGAATTCAGTTGTTCTAGCCGAGAATCTCTTGACTCATATTGCTAAACTCAATCCTAGCTCAAGGGAAGTTTCCAGTGCAAACATTGACTTGATTAACGTTGAATGCTTACTTAGTTTACAAAGACATGAAACAGCAGCATAGTACAAATCAGAGTGATGGTGATCGAAGGCGTCTCTCCTTAATAACCCCCCTCCCCCTAGATCACCCTAACCTTTTCGCCTCATCCCTCTGCTTCACCAGCTCCGTCTCAAAATCCAGCCCAGCCTGCCTCCGCAATACGCCATACATGGAAGATGAGTCCATCGCCCTGCCCTTCTCATCCGAGAAGGCCTTGGCCTCCTGCAGATGCTCAAGTGCCAGCTCACCCACGGGCAGCCTCGCCCCGGCCTCCTTCGCACAGCCGATCCCATGCCCGACATCCTTCAGCGCAAGGTTCAGGTCCGACCAGGGCCTCTCGTCCTCGGCCGGCATGTATGCGCCGGTGGTGAGCCTCTTGGACATGGACAGTGCCAGTGGGCCATATTGCTGCTCGATGAGGGCCTCCATTGCCTCGCTTCCCAGACCGGTCTTCTCGGCGAAAACGTGGGCCTCAGCGACGACTTCCATCATGGCTGCCGTCATGAAGTTTCTGAGATTTTTTCAACCGTCAACCATACCATTCAGTTTCATTCCTCCCGACGGGCAAGGAATAAGAAAGAATGAAAAACATATGGAGTTGGGGCTGGGGGGGGGGGGGGCGAATACGTACCCTGCCGTTTTAAGCATGCTCGACTTACTCACACCCTCCCCGAGCCGAATCACGCCTCTCCCCATGACACCCACCAGGTACGGACTGATGGCCTGTACCGCCTCATCGGGCCCGGCCAGGATGAAGAGCAGTTTCCCCTGCACAGCGACCGGGCTGGCCCCAAAGACGGGCGCCGCAACCATCTTGGCACCCTCCTGTGCTAGCCGTGCCTGCGCTTTCGTGGACGATGTGGGATAGACCGTCGAGGTGTCCACGATGAGCTTGCCCGAGAGCCCGCCGCCGCCGGACCTCGACCCCTCGATGATGGCATCCAGCGTTGAGGACAGCGCCGCATCGTCGCTGAGAGACAGGAAGATGATGTCTGACCTGAAGACGAGGTCTCCCACGCGGGCACAGGGCATGCCGCCGATGGCCTTGAGCGGCTCACCTTTGGCCATCGTTCGGTTGTAGTAGTGCAAATTTGTATTACTTCTGGAGGCCGACAAGTGTTTTTGTAGATTCACGGCCATACCGATTCCCATGGATCCAAGCCCTTGCACTGCAGTCAGTACCCATCATCATCATCATCATCGTATACTCTCGCGCCATTGCTGCCGGGTTCGCCGTGACGTACCTATCCATCCCAGCCGGGCAGTGGGCATGGTTGTTGCCGTCGAGTGTTCCATTTTCTCGTACATTGGATTGGTTAAGGAATATTGGTGGTTTCTAGTCGGACCCGAGGAGCCTTTTTATAGAATGATGTTGTTGATTTTCTTTGACTCACTCGGCGTAAACTGTTGACCGGAGGAGTTCGGATATACTGAGAAGGAGTGGGGTCTCCGGACACGGATGCGGACCGGCGCCTAGAACCCGGGATCGACCTCCGTTAATTCCAGACACATAAACAGTAACAACTACATAAGACAAGAACTTCATGGAGTGACAATTCATCATCATCATTATTATTATTATTATTATTATCATTCTTATGAATTCTACAGGTTCTGGCTTCAGTAGGACAATTTGAATTAAGCCTCTTCGTCTGTTGAGTGTTGTAGGATCTTGCTAGTAATTACCTCGGAGGATGACGATCATACAGACTTGATAAATTGAAAAGTATTCATTCTTCACAGATAGTACAAGACAATCATGTTCGTACTGGTATAAGTAGAACTGAATTTTTTTAAATAAAAAGGATTGATTTTTTATATTAGATTTGTGCGTATAGCTGAAATTAGACACAACCCTTGTGTAACAGTCTGGCCCATTTCATTATCCCGACACTTCCAAACACCATGCGATGCTAAGCTCAAAAGTCAAAAGAATGACCAAAAAAAGGCAGAACTCGGATGCGAACTCGTCATGAAATATCCTTCTGATCCATTCTCCCAACAGTTGTTTCGGGGATGTTTTGGTTTTGAGAAAGATCGGCCCGCTATGGATGCAGTTGTTGTGAGGTTGTTTAGTTGACAGCGATGCGCTTGCTCTCGTGCTTCTTGGCCTTGGGAACCAAGACGCTCAGGATGCCATTGTTGAGGTTCGCGGCAACAGCCTCCTGGTCCACCGGGGTGGGGAAGCTGAAGGTCCTGGAGAACTCGCCGACGGACCTCTCCGAGACCCAGAACTTCTCCTTGGGCTTCTGCTGCGGCTCGGCCTTGGTGACCTGGGTGCCTTGCTGCTCCTTGGCCGCCTCGGCATCCTCATCTTCTACCGTGGCCTTGTGGGAGACGCTGGCAGTGTCCTTGTCGCTGCCCTCGGTGATGGCACCGCTTATGGCCTCACCCTCGACGAGCCCGGCTGGTGGCGTGCCCGAGGTATAGGTGCGCTCGGTGCGGCCAGAGATGACCAGCGTCTGGGGCTCCGAGAACTCGATGGTGACGTTCTCCTTGTCGACGCCGGGGAGCTCACCGTGGAGCTCATAGCCCGCCTCGGTCTCCTTGACATCGAAGCGCGGGGAGAAGGTCGGCAGGGCGCGGCGCGAGCCTGCCTTGGCGTTGCCCTGAGAGGAGACCTCGCGGGAGTAGTTGTCAAAGTCGTCAAGGAGGCGGAAGAGAGGCGTGAAAGAGGCCTCGGGAGCAAAGTAGGAGCGTGGGAAGAAAGACATCTTGTTTGTGGTGGTTGTGAGTGGTCGCGTTGTGGTATTGGTAGTTGTTGTCTTGTGGTGGTGTGGGCAAGTGCGAAGCGTTCGAGGAATTCGCTTGTAGATTGGGTGTGTGCGTTGCATAAGATGTTTTTGTGAACTCTTGTTCTTTTGTTGTTGTTGATGGTGATGAGGATGAAAACGAGTTGTTGACAAACAGGAGAATGACGGCACTTTTATACTTGAGAAGTGTTTGACGAGGGCATCATCAAGAGAATTCGCGAACCTCGTCGAAACGACGAGGCTGCAAGTCTACGTAATCATCATGAGATGTCTAGAAACTTGTCGTCGCACGTAGAGGGTTCCATGGCTGACGAGAATGCGCCGACTGTTCTGAGTTTCCAGGTGGCAGAACGTTCCCGTACTGGGCGGTACGTACTAGATGTTTCCGTCGCGACACGCGCGGGCCCGCCTAGAAGCTTCTAGCACCTTCGCTGGCTGCAGTCTTTACTTTCACTTCTCACTCTCACTTGCTGCAGCTGCCAACATACGCAAAAAGGAAAAAAAAAAATGGGCAGAATAAAACCCAAATTGTTTGTCATGGACTCTGCAGTATCGAGAACTGCACCAAACAATCATCAGGCATCATCTTCTGTCGACTTGTGGTGATGGTCCTCAGCCCTTTGTGATGGGTTCGTCCGTACCAACAACAGCGTGACGTAGGGGTGAGGACCATGGAGGTCAGACCGAGCATTGGCCAGGGTGCCAAGTTTGCTTAGCAAGCCTCCCAAGAACAACAAGTGCTGCGGCGCCCCAGGGTTCGGGTTCAAGTTTCTAATCCACAGAGGGTGGGTGTGGCCCCAGGGAGGCGCACTACGTAAAACCTGAGAGGGGTGGTCTCCAAATTAGTCCTCCAACGCCACATGCAACAACATACACTAGTGCAGACGACGGCATCTTTCGACGGCGCAACTTCTTTTCTCCCTAGGGAAGTGATCGACTATTCAGCCACGGCAATCCCAGTCTCAAGCCACAAGGGACACGTTGGCTCACCCTTCTTTTCTTTTCTTTTCCTCCTGGTCCGGTACCACCGTGCATTTGCCACCATAATTTGACAAGGGGGATGGAAAAGTCCCGAGTTCACAAGAACATTTTTGGTACCGCTGTTTGTGTCGCTTTTTTCTTCTTCTTCTTCTTCGTCTTCCTTATACGGACCTTGTGGGGTGCCTATATTTTTAATTTTTTCTTCTTCTTCTTTCTTATGATCCACCGTAAATACGACTTCTTGACGTAGCTGCTGCATATGCACACTTCAGCTCTTCTCTGCCTGACCTGCAGATCGACGCGGCCCAATGTCTCTCCCTTCATGTAGGTAGCAAGTCTTGTCACCCCCTGGTGCCAACTATTGCCACCGACAGATCTCCCGTAATTATTGATCAAGATTTTTAGACTTCTAATGATACTGAAGAGCGACGATGAAATAAAAGTACCAAAAAAAGTAAGTACCCTTGAGCCTCCCAGACTCCGTAAAGGAAGAAAACGTTCCGAACAAGTGGATATCACAATAGCTCTCTTTCTTTTTCTTCTTTTCTTTTTGCAAAAAAAAAAACAAAAAAAAAAACAACTTGTATAAATGATACAATGAAACAAAAAGAAGAGAAAATGTCTCAGCAATTTAAGGATAGACTCGTCGAGACCTCTCGAGAACCATGCCGGCCTATCTATCTGTCTCACTTTAGAAAAATGAATGGGAGACACCTATCAATACGCGAAGGCGGAAGAATTCATTTACTCCGGGAAGGCCAGAGTACTCGTATAGATCTGAATGGCAGTGTACCTTGTCCACACCCCCCCCCCCCCACACACACCAGCCCCCCTGGTGATTAACGAGGTCATAGAGCATACCCTAAGTATTGCCCTTCCGTCTTGGAGGAGGCGACTACGACAGCAGGCCCCCCGGATCTCCTCCAGCGCTGAGATCGGGGCCAACACAGGGATCTGCCAGAGCTACCTTCTGGAGTATATTGCCTGTACTGTACATGGAATGTGAGATAGACGGGCATCTCCTCCAAGTTGCTTGTACGGTAGAATATATCCTTGCATGATTACTTCTTGATGACATACGCCCCTCCCCCTTCTTCCTCGTCCCCTCCATCCCTCCCTACCGGTTTCCCCATGTCGCCATCTAGATGAAGAGGCAAAACAGTATGGGGAGCAGCTTTACAGTTCATACTACGTTTTGCCTTTAGGCCCAGCGAGACGGATAAGCTTCGGCAGCGTATGACGGGCGAGCTTTTGACAGCCGCAAACTTGGCATTTAGTATGACTCGGGTGGCATTGAAATTGTTGTGTACGGTGGGGGCAAAATCTGGTTTGGGTGTGTCCTTTGGTATGTTCCAAGGCTATCATGGCAGCAATTCAATCAACTCATCGTGTTAATCATTGTCACTGGCATGACTCGGTTGGAATTCTGGCAAGTGTAGTAGATCCGGGCATTAAAAAAAAAAGAAAACTTTTGATTTCATTATGAAGAGAATCTGGCAGTCGCACTCATACTCCATCGAGAGATAGGTGATTAAAATCTTCCACGATAATTCCATAGCTCTTTGTGATCCTCGAAAGCTCCGACCAGCACAAAGTCATTAGAATATGGAACACTAAGCCCCAGTCTATCCCAGTTTTCAGAGATAACTGTAGACCATAGGGCCAAAAGCCCCCCCCCCCCGTATCCTCTGAATATCTCGACACATTCCGCAATCCAGAAACCTTGTAATCAGAAATCGTCATCCGGGTTTGACCACGTATTACTCTCCTAGGAGTATGGAGGAGGATAACCCATCGGCATTTGCTGCTGCGATGGGGACATCATCTGGCCCATACCCATCATTGGTCCCCTTGGCCCCGGGCTGTTGTGGTTGCGATTGAATAAACCAATCAGTCGGCGGCCGACGGATGGCTCCAATTCAGTGCCATCACGAGCAATCTTGACCTCCCTGTTCGAGTTCCACGGGTTACGCAGACCTCTACATCTGTAGAAAGGCAGCCTGGTCGTGCACAACCACTCTAGCTTGAATGGTTTGCCCCATGTCTTGTTCTCGGCATTGCCATCAAGCCCACCACTCGTATCATCTTGCTCCGCGGCGGCTGGTGCGGTTTCTTCCTGTGTTGCTCCTTCTCCAGAGTCCTCCCGGGCAATCTCCCAGAAAATCGTACCTCTTGCAGAGTCATCGATAATCCGGCCTCTGGGTGTGAACTTGGTCGGCTCCATTATTATTTCCTTCGGCAGGTCGACCTCGCTGATGGATTGGACTTTTGGAGCGAACTCGATGGCGGCAGCGGGATCCTCGTTGATAGTAGAAACCATTCGTGCATAGCCGAAATACTCTCCAGACTTGTTGGCCGAAAACACGAGGTAGACATTCTCTGAGTTCTATCATGGTGTCAGTGACAAAAGTGAAAATGGGCAAGTCGCTTCATCAAATTGATTATTCACCTTAAAGGCACTGTTTAGTGCCTCCTCATTGTGTGACTGAGTTGCCCAGATCCCCGTTCGAACACTGAGGTCCAGGTCCTCAACTGTCAGACTCTTGAGGACAAAGAACCTGTCCTTCTGCGCTGCATCGACTACTGCAGGACCTTTCGCATCAGAGGCGCCCGCAGCGGAAGGAGTATCGGTGTCGGCTTTGTCGGACTGAGCCTCGGTCGATTCTTCCCGCTCCTTCTCCTGCACCTCCGGCGCTGCGGTCTGCTGCGGAGTCGTTGCGGATGGCCCGGTTGGTGCTGTAATCCCCGACGCTCCCTCGACTGTGTTCTTCCTCAGGCGACTGACAAGCCTGACAGACTGGAACTTGGATTCGTGTAGCTTTTGTTGGGCAGCAAGACAGCTGGCCTCGTCTCTGAAGTTGGCAAAGGCGCAGTTCGATTTGGAGATCAAGAACAGGGACTCGAGACCCTGAGCCTCCCTGCAGACATGGTGAACCAGGCTCATCAAGTCGGTCTGGGACGGCAAGTTTCCGATCCAGATAGCATGACCTGATCTCACATCAACAACTGTGACCGATGTTATGGAGGGGGAGTTTGAATGCTCACCGCTTTGTCGAGGCTTTCTCGGCGGACCACGGACGATGTTGGATTGACTATCAGCCGGGGCTGTACAGTTTTTAGCGAACATCCTCAAACTATCCTTTGGGATGGCATACATTGTCTCAGTTCTTGCTGAACGGGGGAGAAAGGGGCGACGTTTTCCCCCGTGTCGCCTGATTGAGCTGACCCGAGCCTTGGATCCGGCTGAGCTCCCACTCCAGCAGGCATGTTGTAAGATCCTGGAACCCCCTGATGGGGATGATGTCCCTGTGGTGCGAACGCGGGCACCTGAGCGTAGTAATAACCCATAGGCGGATGGGCTTGATGATTCGTCATGACTTGATTGCCGTAGAAAGGGACATTGGGTCTCGAGGACATGTTCGGCTGGGCTTGCGAAGGAGACATTTGGGGCCCGTAATACTGAGGCATCTGTTGCTGCTGCGGCATGTAGTAACCTTGGTTAGGCATAGGCCCCATTCCAGGCTGCCCGCTGTACTGAGGCGAGGATTGCGCCTGGCCGACCACGCTTGGGGAGGTACCTGCCGGATTGTATCGCATTTGTGAACCGTTGTTGAAGGGAGCCTGTCGATAGTTGGCCTGCGGGAGCGCATTTGCCAAGGCTGTCATGTTGTAGTGGCCAGATCGAGAAGGGACCTGTGGTTGCGACATGTCGAATTGCGGAGTGAACATCTGCTGCTGCGGATTGCTGTACAACTGTTGCGGGTATGTCGTTGAGCTCTCACCGGAGCCTGGACCTGCCTCTGGATAAGAACTTGGAACGATTGGCAAGTCACTCCCAGACGCTGTCGGGTCCTCTCCCATTGGGGCCTGTACTGAACCTTCCGTGCCCTGTTGGCCAGTCAGCCCAAAACGCGCGAGGGGGAACAAACACTGCCAAGGCCTAAGAGCTTTCAACGAAAGAAGGAAGAAAAGAAAGAAAGATATATCAAGATACCTGCAAGTGATGCGGGACGGAAGGAATGTGATGAGCGGAGAAGAAACCCACTGAAATGAGCTTAAGAAGCAAGCAGAGTAGGAAAAAAAAAACTTGAGAGAACTCACAGTAGTGGAGACGAGCACTATTAGAAGGGGGAGGGAGATCAAATGTCTTGAACTAGGCAGACTTCGGTAAGAAACAGCCCGGGGGGAGGCAAAAATAACGGTCGTTATTGCTTCGGCTGCCCGCGCTGTGATTATGGGGTGTCCTCTAGCTCCGTCGTAGCACAGAGATCCGGTGAGCTCTGGTATCTCTCTGCGGTGGTAAGGCTTAGGGGCAAGCTCGTGGCCCCAGTGGCAGCTCGACGCAAGCTGTAGAGGAGATGTCGAGCTGCAGGGATGGGGTAGCGCCCAGGGGGAGGGGGAGAGATGGGTCGCGAGGGGGCCTGTCTACAGGGAAGGAAGCTAACGATGGGCTCGAGGGCCGCGAAGGGGAGTCCCTGAGATCGAAATCTTCGCCACAGCTTCCAGTCCCCTTCTGTGTGGGGAGGGTCTTGTGGGCCGTCTGATGTTGCTTGTCCCGGTAGACGGGGACGGTCGGTCTGTACCTGGACCAGAGTGGTGCTGAGATGAGAATGTCCCCTGACAAGAGCTTTGGCTCCTCACTGGGCCCGATCTCCAAGAGACTATGGACAGCTAAGGTTCGAGGACCAAGGCCTCCGGCGTGACCAGAGACGGCTTGGAGGGACGATAGTGGTGTAGGAGCTGGCCCGGTAGGAAAATATATCCTGCGGACAGCCGTAGCTTTGTGTTGAGTGGGAGTGTCCTGGGGAGATACCTGTTCAGCGAGGAAGTGACCAAGGACTAGATCGGTCCTGCACGCTGGAACAAGGCTAGTCCAAAAAGCTGGTGGACCGGTAGGAGGGAACGCACAAAATGATGATCAAGTGACGATGATTATTCCTGCCGCCGATGAAAAGCGATGTATTCATGTACTGCTTCGGTTGTAGGAGACCCTCTGTGGGATTGTCGTATAGCAATGAAGTAGAATGCTTATATGGGACAGGAAGATGGTTGGAACCCCCTCAAGCTCGGTGGCCAAAAAGATAGGTAAGCTTCAGCTTCCGGGGAAGGTCTCTGTCACTGGAAGGATCCCGGGTGCCGGCGTAGGGCAAATGACATGGGACGGGGACGAGGGTGGTGGAGATGGGGCATGTGGACAAGAAGGGGAAAAGAAGGAAGAAGAAAATAGAAAAAAATAAAAATTCAAAAAACCCTTTAAGAAGAAGAAAAGATGATCAAGGCGGAGGATGTTTGAAGTGCTAGTGGTAGCATCCTGGCTAAAGTGGCCAAAAGTATACGCCATGGGATGGGTGGATAAGAAATGCAGGTGTTGCGAAAAGAATGGGAGGAGGGGTGTTGCTATAGAGCGAGCGATGGCGTAGGTCGAAAGAAGGCCCGCAGGGACGACGTCGATTGGCATATGCGCAGATGGGAAATGAGGGGCCCTGGATGGTAATTTCCATTCCTGGATGATTTTTCGATCGGTATCAGTTCCCACGCAGACGGAATGGTCCCTCCAAGGTCCGGGTTGGCTCGAGGACTTGGATGGGGATCCCCTGACCAACACCTTTCGCCACCCGCTCCGCCGTGGTGCTGTACCGCCCTCGAAGTCGAGGACTTGAGCCACATTTGTTCTAGGCTCTTCTCCGAGTCCCTAGTGGCCCCTTGTTTGAAGGTATCTTGCTCGCTGTTCATAGGGTGGTCACTGCACAAGCATATGCTATGCGCCCGTACGGTACAGAAGTAGGCTCATAGAGCATGCTTTTGATTTTGGGATTTGTCAAAAAGGACCCTTGGCGATCAGTCTCTTGTTTTCTTCTTTTCCCCTACCTTACAGCACCCCAATTTTTTCTTGTCTGCCTCTCTGAGGCCGGTCTCCAGGTGAGGACCCACGGGGATGGAGTTCTTCTGGTACTGTCATATTGTACCGGATGGATCCTGTCTCATGGCGTTTTTCGGCGCTATGTAGCTTTAGCCCCGATGATGAGAAACGTGGCCCTGAGTACAACGCCCCAACTACTGTATGGAAAAGCAAGGAATATGCATTGGAAACGAACTTACCGGCCGTCTGGGGCCTAGAACCTTGCTGGTTACAGCAATACGGTGGTGCTCCGTTCACAAGGGAGCTCGTGTATACCGTAACCTTCGTCTTCTTCCCCACGAGCAAGACGCACAGATGTGAGACAAAGGTCCTCCAGCCTCTCTCTCCCCCTCTTCCTCGTTTCTTTCTTGTCTAGACTTGCCGGCTCCAATCTCGTGGGGAAGCATCGTCTCGGCAGTGGACTCCAGCGTACTGCTACTGTCTGACATCGGCCCATGCCATGGTGGCACCATTTCTTCCCGCTCATCACTCTCAGCCCTGACAAACGTCAACTTTTGAGCCTTTCATGACATCACGACGACATGAATGTCAAGAGAAACAAATGGAAATAAGAATCGAAATAAAGGTACTTCGCCGTGCGCTCTATGTAGCAGCCTAACCAGGTGCAAATGACGGAATGGAAATGTATCTTGCCTTGGCTGACACGAGCTGGGTACGTATGTACATATTAGGAGGGGCAAACGGGTCACTGGTGACGGAAACATGCATCCACCGATCATGAGGACCCTTGGATCCATCAGGGACGGGCAGGCGCTGCGGGAATGCTGCTGCAGGGCGCTGATCGCCCTGGTCAAGGAGGGTCCCGGGACTATCCTTATACGTCGTGCTGTCTCCTGGCCAAGGCAGCTGACAAAAACAAAAAAAAAAAACACCCCCAAAAACCTGAGCCCTTGCGATATGCTAATGCGGGCCTCGAGGCGAGGCATTAGATTGTGGGACGGCAACAGCGGGCTGAGGTGGGAGCCAAGAACCGCTGTTGCTCCAGGTGAGGTACAGTAGGTACTTTTCGCAGAAGCCAACCGGGGATGAAAATTTTCATTCGAACCACAGTACTACTGTCTACATAATACGATATTGTCGGCAGGAGCCGCACCAACGCAATAGTACCCCACTGCTGCCCGATGGGAGAGGCTGAGACCTCATGAGTCGTGTAAAGTCACTACTATGTAGAAGTTTTGCGGGAGCAGCGTGGGGACGATGACGACAGAAGCGTTCAGGAAGCGTGAGAGTGACGAGAGTGATGATCTGCCTGACTCTCTCAAACATCAGCTCAGCTCGTCGGGATGTTTCTGGAGCTGTTCCCGTGGAATGTTCAACCATTCCACCCCAAAGGTCATGCCAGTCCTCCAGGTGATTTGAGATCGAGGGCTCCGTCATACTTGGACCGGTGAGGTGCAAGCACCTGGCTGGTACTACTAACGAGCATTGGGTAGGATCCTAATCGTACTGTGCTCAGCAGTAGCGGCACCCCAACCCGAATTCTTCTTGGAAGGGTATCGTGCATGAGAACTCTGCTTATCCAGAGCTCGTTTCTTGCCCCCCAAGGGTGTGCTGCATTGCTACCGTGACAGTCTGTTGTGTCGGGCTTCATGTCAGGTTTGGGTTTCGGTTGGGTTGTACGCAGCCACATCAGATCTCGATAGCTTTCTTAGCTAACAGCTTCCTAATTTCGGTTTCAGATCATGCCAAAGTGATAATATTCCATTAGGTCTCGCCCAATGATACTGTTCTGCCCTTTCCTCTTCAGTCTGTCCTGGTGGGCCGAGATATCCTTCCGGACTGGACTGGACTACTCCTGGGGTGTAAATTGCCGTGTCTCACCCTCTCTCTCTCTCTCTTCCCTTTCCCTTCTGCTCTCCCATACTATGATACCTCGGCAAGGGTCCAGAAGTCTCACAACAGTAGGCATCGCAGATCCCAATGCTCCCACACGCGATGCAGCAGCATGCACGGGGAGGGGGTGGGGGGGCGGCATCATCGAGAACTGGAGGCATTGCGTCATGGTTCCTGCCGTCGCCCACAGGGGTGGTTTGTTATTGATCGCCGGATGAGCATCATCCCTGAACGCACCTGTGGCTGGAGCGTGGGGAAGTAACCAGGGTTTTCATTCAGGGTCCTTCTCCACCCGCCCGTCTCCCTAGACCAATCGTCAGGCGCAATTGAAACCTGTCAACTTCTGACGTCATTTCTATGGAGGAACGCCTTCTCCGATGCTCAACGTTTCCAAGAGCCCAAAGGCATGATAGCGGGACGCAGCAAGACGCAACAGGAACGCCTCGTGGACCATCTGGTCATCAGTCTGCCTTGGGAGAAACAATTTGCGGCAGCGGACCTAGAAGCATGCCGTCCTTGGTCAGCGCTGATTGTGTCCGACTTGCAAGTAGGACCGCCTGCACGGCCGCGACAATCCCGGAAGTTTATTTCGGGAGAAATGGGGTCATCATCAACATCAACCACCGACGATAATCCCCCAATGGGGCAATGATAGACTCGAGGAGGCTGACCTTGTGGTTCTTGGCCCGCAACTAAAAACTCAGAACGTTGTCCTCTGCCTGGCCATGACACTATTCCATGCTTGGGCACCACGGCATAAGGGCCGCAGGTTGCAGGGCACCCATGCGTCCCCCCCCCCTCCCCACCTATGCACACTATCACGCGGTGATTCTTCGATAGCATCATACATACTCGGTTGCTGGCATGCCTTGATCCCTATCAAGCAAGATGCAGGCGCCGTCACCTCGCTGCGAGGCCTCCTCAAGGGAACCAGGTCAGGCCTCTTGCCGTCCCCCCAGGTGCTGACTCCCGGTTGGTCCGCTCCCGAGGGTACTCGACCTGCCGATTAGCTTCACAAAACCAAAAGACTGGGCTACATGGATGCCGTACCAGCCAGGTTCTAGAAACGCCCCTGAGGTGCGGTATAGAGTGGCAAAGACTGGGGGAAAGAAAATACCGCCTTATCGTGGTATACGAACCGCATGGACTTGCCCCAAAAAGATCCAGGCCTGTGCTACGGGACCCCATGTCTTGTCATGCTGTCTCCCAATACAACTGTGGACCGATGTTGATGACAAGCCTGCCTTGTACATCCAACATCTTAAGGGAATTCCCTGTCTGTATACGGACAGATTGAAAGCCCGGGAGGCAGCCTGGGCGGCACCGAGACTTCACATACATAGTTACTCCAACGAGGTGGGTTGAGGACCATTCTCGACCCTTGATGGCGTCGTTCGAGAGTGCAACTATTCTCCGCCGAATATTTTTCTTACTATAGTAGATTGAGGAGCAGACTAGGCCTCGCCGTCGCCACTCTCTTAAGGTTTTTTTTTCTTTAACTATATGACTCGTTTCACCCTTTTCTTTCTTCTTTTTCTTTACTGAACATGCCACTTGTACGATAATACCAAGTGTACTCACATCCCTGAAGCCTATTTGACGACTTCCGAGTCCCCGTAATCAGTGGTAGAGGCTCGGCATCTCAGCATCCGTGGGGGAGCTGGAGGGAACTATCACTACCCTAATGCCTTGTTGTGGCCTGATTTGCGCTCAGTTGGCCACGCTGAAGGGGTCCTCGAGTGTGGTCAATCACCCTGCCTGCAAGGGACTATCCCCGTGCCGTGACTGCTTATGGCAGTTTCTCCATTTGGGGACTGAAACAATCGAAGTACACCCTTGTAGTATCTCTTGTCATCTTTTTGATCTCATTCGTCATGCAGGCTATGAGGGCTGATATTCGAGGTGGCAGTAGCAAAACCTCCGGATCATAGAGGGCGTGATGTTCATAGGCTTGTCGAATTACAGACTATCTCCGCATGGTGGTGGGTATAGTACAATTCTTTCAGATCTTGTGTTATACTTCTTGCTCTCATTGGTATTTGAGAAAGCCGAGTCATTTCGGCTGCAGACAAAACATCTCAGATAATTGGTCGACGCCTTAATACGCTGTTCCTTCCGAAATGGTCTGTCCAGTCAGGATCTCGATACATCTTCATCTATTGACACTACTGTATAGCAACCGCCGTGTGTGAGGCCTCGAGCTTGTTCCTAAGCCTCATGCAGAGTCTAGCGTCTCCAATCTCTTCCATAGGATGTGTGCGGCTTTCCTTCATAGAGACACCGACGGGCTGCTCTCGAGTGTCCCTCACACATAGAACAGCACGAACCTTTCGTAGACCATTCACTGGCAGAAGCAAGTTGATAGCCAATATAGCCTAAACAAATATATTCGCTCGAGTCCCCCTGCATAGGCTTGATAGAGTGCCATTCTCGAATGCTACGCTACATCAGAGCGCCTACCCTCCGAGACAATTGACGGGTCACAATGTAACGCGAGGGCCGTCTCTTTCGTCAAGGTCCCCTGGTCAGCAAATTACCTTGGCCGAGCCGGGCGCGTGGCCCAAGGATGTGAAGAGGGAGGCTGTCAGACCGCTTTTCATGACGTTGACGTGCAGGATCGGAAAGGGGGGGGGGGGTTAAGGAAAAAGAAAAGAAAAGAAAACAAGTATTGCAGCCGGAGGAGGCCGATGTACGAATGAACATACGCTCAACCCATCGAATTGCGAGGAATTGCTTGCGACTTTCATCAAAGTAGGAATAGGAGGCCAAAGTAGCAATGCGTCGGGCAGGAATGCATGCGTATTGGACTGCAATCTCGGCAAAAGAAGGTGAATAATATTTATCATTGTACGTTGGCAAAAGCATTTTTGTACATTTCACGCCCAAGGGGGAGGAAAGTCGATCACTAATCGTTGACTGCCATACCCTCCGATGATAGATGAGTTTGCTTCTGATGAGGTTGTGATTCAGACTACAGCTTATGCACTGAGGCCTGGGTGGCAACCCTCAGGCTAACGTCATAACGCATATATGGTGCTTGCTGTTGATTCTCCGGCATGCTCAGGCGGCATAGCATTAGCGGTGAATAAGTTCGGGTTTCAGCAGAGCAGAGTCACAACCTGCGATATCGCGGTAGAATTTCGCCACGAGCTGCAGCGAATGAGACCTGAATGCCTTGGTTTAGACCTGTATTTCTAATTACGTAGTCTCATAGTCGATTGACCCTCATGTCGTATCATACAAGCCAAGTGATTGACCTCGCTAGGGGAAGCTTTTGTTCCCGACTTGCCAGTCTAGTCCTTCTTCAGAGGCAGAAGGACCTCCTCGATACCATTTGCAGTGATTATCATCATCTGCAGACCGTCACCAACCTCGATGTGTCTCTCCACAGCACCGTCGAACGCATCCTTCACCAAGATCTCCACGTCCCTCCTGGGCAGAGGGTTCTTTGGGCGCTCCTGCAGCGCATGTCCCTCACCGCTGCCAGGTACGTACTGGTTCTTGAAGTTGACCTGATTGTCTAGGAAGGGCATGATGAGACTGGCAGCGGCGCCACCCGCGCGGCACATCTCGCGCTCGTAGCTGCCAACCGGGTCGTAGCTGTAAACGGCACCCTTGCCTTCCTCGTCGAGACCACCGAGGATGGCGTAGGCGTAGTAGGGGAAAAAGCGCTTCTGGTAGAGGATGGTTGACAGCCGCTTGGCGCAGGCGTTGACGCTCATGGGCTTGCCGTGACGGTACCGGTACATCTTGCAGATGGTGTCGAGGCGCTCTTTTAGTGCCTCGCCGTCCGCCGCGAACCCGCACACCGACAGCACCAGCGTGGCATCGTGCTGGTCTGCGGTGCTTCCGCCCACCTTGAACACCTTCGGGTAGTGCCGCGTGTTGATGCTGTAGCCTGCCGTGTGCCGCGTGTCGCCGGCCATGATGGTGAAGTCGGCGCCTGCAATGGCCAGGATCGAGCCGCCGTTGTCGGTGTAGCTGGGGTGTTGGTGGTCAGCGGAGAGAGCATTCACAACTACTGGGTCCTAGGAACCTAGAGACCTGGGGGGAGTAACTTACGGGTCGAAGCGGTGTTGTCGGAAGCCATCGTGGTGGGCTGTGGGTGCGTCGTTGAGGGCATAGTTGGGCCCGTTCATGAGGGGGTTCTGGCTGAACATGGCAGCCATCTTTGCGGTGTGAACGTGCACGGGAAGTCGAAAAATTGTTCAAGGTAACAGGTTGGTTCTTTTGGTGATGCCAGGGCGTGTTTGGTTGATTGTGGTGGTGGGAGTTGGGTTGTTGGTAATAAGATCAAGGCTGGAAACGCCGTTGAAGGTGACCGAGTGAGGTCCGTCGTCGCGTCAGCCTTGCCTGCCTGGCTGACAGGGGTAGCTCCTGACTAAGCAGACCTGGGCGGGCTGGAGGTCTGGTTTTTGGTGGGGCGCTGCAATCTGTTCTCGAAGCTCTGTGGCGGGCCTGGGCAATCTCCGGGGTATAACAACGGGGAACGGCACAGCCGCCAGGGGGAGGGTTTAGGCCAGGGATGCCGTCACCGCGCTGCTGCTTTGGGGACCGCGACATCAACTACGCCTGCACTTGCTCTGGATGGGTGAGCCGATGTGTTGTTTTGCTTCGTTTTTGCTTTGAAGTCACTCATTCATTTGACAGGCTGTTGCCGTTGACGATAATTTGATCTGCTTGCTGCCATTCTCTCCCATCGTCCGTCTCGTTACCCTCAAGCTCTAATCACCATCCCGCGTACAAGACCTAACCTGCAAAGCTTGCCCCCTTCCCCCCTTTCCCACGATCATGGCTCGCGACATTCGCTCCAAGGCCTTAGAGAAGATCGCTGCGCTCTCAGCCTCAAAATCAACAGCCCTCTTCGAGAAGTCTGACCTCGACCGCCTATGTAGAGCTTGTGCTAGCCATACGCACGTCAAAAGCAAGAGTATCCCCAATGGCTCTGTCTCCGTCAAGTCACAATCGCTGGGGCGGGTGCCCATGGTGAGCTCAATTTGTGTCGCTGGCACACGGCGTGCGCATGCTGACTTCTATAGACCATCCGTGAATACGAGGTTCTGCTGGCTCTCTGCAAGGCTGCTCCGTTGGTTCAGAATGGCCAGAATGCCCAGAGGCTTACCCGCCAGCTGACCCCTTACCTACTCGATGCCCACGCACAGGAGTTCGCATCCTCGCCCTTTTTCCGAAAAATCGAGCCGTCGCCCACCGAAGCCCTTACATTCCATGTCTCGTCTGCGCTACTCTGCCTGGGGAACCATGACGAAGATGTTTACGAGACTGTCGCGGCTACAATCTCGGCGTTCTTGAACTTTTGTGCCCACGCAACCGAAGTTGCCTCACAGGGGAGGATGGAGGAGGGCGACGAAGGAGACATCGAAGAGGCGATCCACGTTGCGACTATTGCCGTGTCCCTGGTGGGATTCCTCGAGGCTGCAGCCGCCCAAGCCGACTTCTGGAGAGCCGGCAGCCGCCTGTCTCTTGTCCAACGACTCCAAAAGCTGCTAGGTGAGAATACTCTGGTAGCCGTGGAGCAGGCCTTTTCGACCATTCGGAACTCGCACTCCCAGGATCGTGTCGTGAAAGACTGGAAGAGACATGTGCGTCGCTACGCCGACAGCGGCCGCCCTCTGGGATCGATATCACTTCAACAGGGGTTCATGACGTTTGTGGCATCTTCGACCTCGCTGCTGGTCGCTGAGACAAGTGCTCTGAAGAAGAGCCATGTTCTCGACCTGTTGATTTTCGGCGAAGGTCTCCTCAGGCCTGTGACTGCTAGGAGCGGAGACGGAGACACTGGATCAGTGACCACCTACGCGAGGATCGTTGGAGAACAGTTAAGCTACCTGGATGCTGAAGCGGACTTCATCCAGATGGGCTCAAGGTCGCAACAGAAGATAGCTTGCGCGATCAAATCTGCAGGCATCATCAGTTATCTCAATTGCGCCAGGCTCAACGAACTTGCGGCGGATCTTGAAACCCTGATGGGCTGGCTAGAGGACACGATTACCGACTTTTACCAGATGGCTGACGAGGATCTCGCATCGGTTGTACTCCGCTCCATGGCGCTCGTCTGCAGAATGTCTCCCACGTACAGCGCCCCAGCCAGTCGACTCATGTCCCGGTTTATCGTGAAAGGAGGCGCACAGAGTCACATCATCGTGACTGCTTCTCAGTGCTTGGCTTTTGTGCTTGGCATGCTATCGACCGATGCTGTCATCACTACTCTCTACACGCTCGGCAATGTGCTCAGTCCGACTGCCGAGCAGAATGGGACTACCAAACATGATTTCGGCATCGAGAGCGACTCAGAGATATACCAGGGAAGACAGTCCACCGGAAGCTCTATATCGCTGCAGCTTAACGGCGAGGAGGAGAAGAACAAAGTTTACATGAATGTCATCGATGCGATTTGCGGAATAGCGACTTCCTGCAACGATGAGAAGATCTCTGCTCTGGCCCAGTCCATCTTGCTGCAGAAATACGATAGAATCAACCACTTGGTTGATGCCAAAGTTATCACTGGAGCGGCGGTGCTGTCGTTGAGCATCGGCCAACTCGAATTCCGTTCACTTCTCAGAAGCTTTGCGCGCATGAGTCACTTTTCCGTCACTGAGAACAAGACCCAGATTCTTGATGCGGTATGCGCCTTCTCTAATCATTATCGTCCACTCCTCTTACTGACAGCCCTAAAGTTGATCACAGCTAGAAACCATATCTCGGCCAATCTCCGTCCAGATTCTCAGCTGTATGATATATACTGGGATCATATGCTGGACAGCATTGTGTCCAAAGGCGATGTTACCCAAACCAGTCATACAAAGGATTCCGATATCGAACTTGCAGCCAAGGAAATCGAGCAACTGCTCCAGCCTCTGGCTGTCTTCATGTCTGCAAATGACCTTGCATCCAACGACTGGTCCGATGATGACTCGCACGCCATGCTTCGCGATGCGTGGTTCAACATCGTAGTCCACGGGTTCACTCCGACCACAGACCGTGGTAAGAAGTATGCGGACGACCTGCGTGTGATCGCCATACATTCACCTCCTTTAGTCGCGGAGCAACGTGGCGAACAGGTCGAAAGCGACGTGGAGCTGAACACGGTTCTTCGCCGCGGCATGAGCTCTGATAGAGAATCACTGCAGAAGAAGCATCTGGCCGAGCTGGTGCCTTCTAAGGCGTCTGAAATAAAGGGCCTCAGCTACCGCAGAGTCATCTTCCTGAGCGCCGCATACCTTGTTGAGAGCTTACGAGCCGAGTCTGGCGACTGTACCAAGGTTCTTTCGTACTTCCTCGAGCCGAGTATGCGGAGAAATGACGTGAACAACGTCATGGAGGGCATCACGGCCGTTGTGGTGGAGAAGTACCTGACCAAGACTTTGAGAGGCGTCAGCAACACCTTCTCTTCACAATATGCGGCATCACAGCTGGCGACCATTTTCTGCACTTGCTGCCATCGGATAGAGCGCGTCCAACAGGCTGCTTATGCCTGTGCAGATCGCATAGTCCGCGAAGTGCCTTCGGCATTGTGCCGCCGCTCTTCCTTGTTCGCGTTGCTGGAGTTGCTATCTCTGATGTGGGCAAGCTGCCTCGAGGCAGAGACCGACTTGTACGAACCAAGGTCCACGTTTACCTCGAAACGTGTCAATGTCACGGTCGAATTATCAGACGACTACCACTTCAGGAAGTACACCCTGATTCGTCTGTATAAAGCCGCGAGAAGCTGGGTCATGTCCGCAATGAACATCGCACCAGCCGATGTGAAGGGCTTGTTGCAGACGCACTTGTCTGAGTTTGATGATGAGGGCGCGTATGGCCACATTTCGCTCGGACGGTCCTTTGCCATGGAGATGGGCTCCTCGATCCCAGGCACAGACCAGAGACTGATCTCGATTGATCCCGTCGGAGAGTGCAGCATCAACACAGCCTCGGATTTTGTAGCGCAATACACTACCCGGCAGGAGTATCGCTACGCAGAGGCCTTGCCGGATCACAGCTTAGAATGGCTCACCTTCATGCGCATCGACAGGAGGGCGTCTTACCTGCCTGGTTCAGAGACCGAAAGCGCCGACGCTGTGACGGCTCTTTCTCACATCGAAGGTCGCATCCTTTCAAAGAAGAGCACGCCAATGGGCGATATTCGAGACATCCTTCGTCGAGCCGCCGCTATGCTCTGCCGTAGTGAGCTGGGAACCGAGTGCTCTGTGGCACATTATCTCGTCAGCATTCCATTCGCCTTGTTCACGAAGCAGTCCATCAAGCTTGGTGTCTCATTGTGGCTGGGAGTTATGAACGAGAACCCAATCTGGGAGCCCCGGATCCTCAACGAGATTGCTCAGCAGTGGGAGCTCAGCATCCACAAGAAACTGGGGCTGTACAATACCGCCATCACCTCTCCCGATCCGTTCTTCCTGAAGGAGGAGTTCGCACCAAGTGATCAAGAGGGTCTCACTAAGCGCAGGCAATTGGTCCATAACCTTTTAGCTCCCCATACCCGCCTGCTGCAATTCCTCAGCAGTCACTACAATGCCACTCGCTTGGGTAGTCCCGATACGCAGACGGTCTTTGTAAGACTGCTTGACGTCACATTGGAGGAGCTGAAGAAATCCACGCCTCACCCAATGGCCAGAGAGCTCAGGCTGCAGATTGTCCTGTTTGGTCTCAAGGTCTTGCGGACTTCTACAACGATCGGTCCCGTGTCTCAATGGCGTCTGAAGGACAAGTTGTTGTCCGCAGCGTTAAGCTGGTTCCACAACGCGCCGAAGTGGTCCTTTGGCAGCAACATGCTCCAAATCAAGACGGAAATACGCCTGATTACAGACGTCATTGCCGCGATCAAGGCCGTATCATACATCGGAGCCCACTCTGTTGGCACTTTCCGCTCCCTGCAGGCTCTTCAGTCCAAAGAGCAACTGTTACTATTGCTTCTGGAGAGCGAGCAGTCGAGATTGACTGTCTGGGTCTATCCGCTCAGCGAACCACCGCAGAGACCAGCTACCCTCGTGCATACCGGGAAAGGCTCACTTGAGGTACTTCGTTCCAAGGTATCGGCGAGGAAAGGGAGAAAATATGCTGACCAGTCTCAGGCTGCAATACTTCCATTAATCCATACGGCTTGGAGCGAAGGACCTTCGCTCGCCATAGAGCTTTGTACGAGAATTCAGTCTGTTCGGATACATAAGGAAGTCCGGTCTTTGCTCCTGACCCATCCTGAACAAGCTGTCAATGAGCCAGAGGCTCTACCTATTCTTATCGGAAGCTCACTGCCTGCTGACCTTCCATACCAGCTGAAGGTATGTTACATTCAATAACGCAAGAGTGCTTCTCTGGCTGACAGGCGTAGTATCTCTTGGTTTGGGCCCCGGCCAATCCAATTACTGCCGTCACATACTTCTTGCCGGCATATCGCAATCATCCATTCCTCATTCAATACGCGATGAGGGCATTGGAGAGCCATTCTGTGGATGTGACATTCTTTTACGTGCCTCAGATCGTACAGACCCTCAGATACGATGCTTTGGGCTATGTTGAGCGCTATATCATCGAAACGGCACAGTTCTCACAGCTGTTCGCTCATCAAATCATCTGGAATATGAAGGCCAACTCGTACAAAGATGATGATGCCCAGATTGTAAGTTATCAATGCATTTGTTGTTGAATCTTGTTCCACAATGCTGACCCTAGTAGCCTGACGAGATCAAACCTACGCTGGACAAAGTCATGGAACGCATGACCAGCGCTTTCGATCCCGTGGATCGAGAATTCTACGAGCGTGAATTCACATTCTTCGACGAGGTGACTGGTATTTCAGGCAAGCTCAAGCCGCTGATCAAGAAGTCGAAGCCTGAGAAGGCCCAGAAGATCGAAGAGGAGCTTCGCAATATCAAGGTCGAAGTCGGCGTCTACTTGCCTAGTAACCCTGACGGCGTCGTCATTGGTATTGATCGCAAGTCCGGCAAGCCACTACAGAGTCACGCCAAGGCCCCCTTTATGGCGACGTTCCGAATCAAGAAGGAGAAGGGAGGTGTCGAACAGACGGGAGAGCTGATCGAGGAGGTAGTCGAGACTGGTGCGCCTCCCAAAGACAACAGCTACGAGGTCTGGCAATCTGCCATCTTCAAGGTCGGCGACGACTGTCGGCAAGATGTGTTGGCCCTGCAGATGATTGCAGCCTTCCGTGGCATCTTTCACAGTGTTGGTCTGGACGTATACGTCTTCCCTTACCGCGTTACAGCCACCGCTCCTGGCTGTGGTGTCATCGACGTCCTGCCCAACTCCGTCTCCCGAGACATGCTGGGACGTGAGGCAGTCAACGGTCTCTACGATTACTTCATCTCCAAGTACGGCAACGAGGACTCGCTTCGCTTCCAGCAGGCCCGTAACAACTTTGTCAAGTCCATGGCTGCGTACTCGCTCGTCTCCTTCCTCCTGCAGTTCAAGGACCGCCACAACGGCAACATCATGATCGACGACGCCGGTCACATCCTGCACATCGACTTCGGCTTCTGCTTTGATATCGCCCCCGGCGGCATCAAGTTTGAGCGCGCACCCTTCAAGCTCACGTCAGAGATGGTCGCCGTCATGGGCGGCAACACGAACCACCAGAGCTTCAAGTGGTTCGAGGAGCTGAGCGTCAAGGCGTTCCTGGCCAGCCGCATGCACGTCGATAAGCTCTCGCAGATCGTCCTGCTCATGATGGACAGCGGGCTCCCGTGCTTCAAGCCCGAGTCCGTCGAGCACTTCCGCCAGCGCTTCGTGCTCGACAAGACGGAGAGGGAGGCGGCCGACTTCATGAAGGAGCTGATCAGGAAGAGTTACTCGAGTTACTCGACGGGTATATATGATCAGTTCCAGCTGATGACAAACGGTATTCCCTACTAAATGTGCTAATCAAAAGGTGGGGGTGGGGTGGAGGGGAGGGGACGGGGCTTTGTATCAGATGCGGCTTGTAGCACAATCAAGTTTTCTTTCCGTTCTGTTCAGGCAAACCACGAGATATCTGTAGCTTTGTTTGGTTTTGTATCCAAGAGTCTCTTTGCGATATAGCTCGTCTTTAATATCATACATGAAGTCTTCTTGGGACCTTACTTTTTACGTCTCACGTCTGTCTGTCTGTCTGTCTGTCCCTATGCGAAATTTGCATGCCTTTACTACTGCTACTACTACTAGACATGCATGTACACAACCACCTCAGGACTGCTGGACTGGACAGGACAGGGGGACCTCCCCAGCTAACCTCTGTCAAGGCCCAACAGCACTTACTGGGGAAGGTGGGTATGGACGCGCGGCGGTAGGTGAGTGGCTCGGACTTTCGAGGGCGAAAGCTGACAAAGGACGAAAGGACGTCCGCTCTCTTGGGAGGCAATGGACCATACTCGAATTCATATATTTCATTTAGTTGATTACTAGTGGATATTTCTCACACAAGAACATGATATAAAATGTTACTCGCGGATAACCTCGCCGCAATCGCCATAGGACAGGAAAGCCTATTCATACCCGCGACATAAAAAGAGAGAAAAGACCCCCGATCCATCTCAATAGACTCGCTTTGCCCACACACAATATTTTATGCGCCATCGCCAGCAAAACACCAAATAGAATACCATCCGAAAGAAAGCAGTCTATACCGCCATATATTATGAACGACGGCCAACGCCCCGCTAGTCCGTTGCTCCGTGTTACTCCGTTCCTGAGACCCTGATGATGATTATGAGAGTAGTGCGTCGTCTCCTTGTGTAATTGCTGGTATAAAATTTTTTTTAAACGTGGGTAAGCATGTGAGGGTCGAATGTTTGTACGTTCTCCTAGTCATCCTCGTCACTCGTCCACGAATTCCGCCTCTCTCCCCTGGACTTTTCCCCTGTGATCGGAGGGAAATCGACTGATGTTCCCATGGTGTACATGCACGGTCCCTATACTCGTTGGGCGGTGCTCACTCGACACGCGATGTATATCCATACCGCTTGACTCCTCTGTGTCGCCCATTGATGAAACCGACGGCGTATGGTTTGATAAGGATCTGCGACGCTCGAATGGGAGGCGAGATGATCCGGATGCGGGCTGCTGTTGCTGCTCAATCCTTGGGCTTGGCTGTTGGCTGGGTCGACTGCCCGGGGTGTCAAGGTTGAGCGACAAGCCCGGTATCAGATCCGACTTGCGCTTCGAGCTCTTCCTGGGTACTTCGGGGATTTCCTCGTTGCGGATCGTCGCGGCGCGGCTGGCTTTCGACACCTTCCTGCTAGGGACGTGGAAGCTGCTGCCGGTGTCGACGTCCGGTAGGGCCGGTGCAAGACCGCTCTGGCCGGCACGGGGTACAACAGCCTCATCGCCGGAATCGTCTACGCTGACTCTGTCGTCGTCCAGCAGTGGCTCGGTGGGAGCAGGAGCTTCGGGGCCTACCGTGGTCGGATTGGGTTTCCCGCGGCCGTCATCCGAGTCTGAATCGATCGGCCCACTTCTAAGCACGCCCATAGCGACGGGTGTTCCTTCTGGCGGGTCTGTGTCGTCGTAGTCTCCTCCTCCTGCTCGCATTGCTGGAGGCATTCTAGCGCTTCGCACAACCTCGAAACCCTTGCCCTTTTCTTTCCTCTTACCACCAAATACATTCCTGAACCAGCCGGTTGCGGTCGCTACAGGTCCCGTCGGATCTGCAGGGCCTGTGCCCAGCCTTCTCTGCGGGGCGCCCGAGTTTAGCTTGGAGCCGCGCTGCACGCCGTAGTAGAAGTCGACCTCTCGCGTCGCATAATCATTCCTTGTAGGGAAGTTCAGGGAAGAGTACGCGGCAGGCGCCGTGACGCCACGGTCGTTGGCTTCGACATCTACCGGTTCGAGAGCAGGTCCAACCTGACTTCGCCGCCTCTCAGAAAAGTCACCGCTCGTTGCCCACGACGCGCGAGCCCTTGAGTTCGTCGACTGGTTCTCAAGCGTTGGCCTCCGTCTCCTGGGCGGCCTGTAGAAAGTATCGCCAGGCGCATCCGCCATCAGGGCAGAGGCAGGCATCGCATGACGGTTCTGTCCCACAGCAGGAGATGGCAGGAAGGAGTAAGTACTGGCCTCACCAGGGGTCGTCGGCGTAAAGGCGCTCCCGTTGTCAAGCCGCGACGGGGGCGCATCAAAGCTCACGCCGTCGAAAGCAGACGAACTTCTTTGATGCCGCTGGTTCATCATGACACGAACGCTACCGGCGGACTCGCTTCTGACACGCCCAGAAGGTGCAATGTATCCTCCTTTCCCTGCCTCACCGGCAGCAAGCATCGCCGTACTTGACAGCTGGCTCTGCCTCGATTGTGCTCCACGCCGTGATGTCCGTCTGGAAAGCTGTCGTGCACCGAAGATCCTCGACAGGGGGCCCTGGGACAGGCCCTTGTTATCTTCTCCGCCCGCACCCATCAACCTCGCGATGACCTCGATGACAGTCTGCAATGCGTTCAGCATGAAGCACAAAATCAACACGCCGCCATGTATCAACAAGATGACGTATCCCACCCAGCCCTTGGGCCCATCGCTCACTTCCAGCTGTGGCACGAATGCGATCATGAGAATGATGGTGGCGAATCGCAGGACTGAGAAGAGCGTGTGGTACGCATTCATCGAAGTCGGGGACGAGAAAGGCTTGAACGCATGCAGGGTGATGACTTGCACGACCTCGCAAATCGCCAAGATGATAATTTGCGCGATGCCAGCAGGCTGCACCGCACCGATTCCAATGCCGCGGATAAAGGTCAGGAGGACGGGTATCAGAGCAAAGGCGGCGGCTTCGTCCGAGTACGTGTTATACAACGGACCATAGAGAAGGACCGTCCACAAATCGTCGAAAAGTACCGACCGTGGCTTTGTCGTCGTGATCAGGCGGAGAAGCCATCCGGCGAAGACGAGAAGTAGCAAGATGGTGACTGCGGCCAGGCCGACCGTGTAAGCCGGCGAGCTGGTAAACACCACCAGTTGGAACATCGATAGCGCCACCAACGGCAGGAGGAAGTAATTGAACACAATCCGAATCACGTTCCCCACAGTAAACGGCAGATTCTTGTTGCGTAAATCCTCCTCTTGGACATTTCTCACGTAGCGATAGAGCCACTGAATAGCAACAACCACTTGGGTGATGACGGTGATGCTTGCTATGAGCACCATGAGCCAGACCATCATCCCGGCCCATATGTCCTCAACTTTGCCCATCCCAACCAGCTGCGCATACTCTTGCAGGCCGTAGGTTCCATTCGTGTGGTATATGCCATCCACCAGACCCTGCCATCCTGGATCCTTACTAACGAAGCTCTCGTTGAACATGAGCGCGGACCACGACGCCCGACTGACGATAGGCTGATAGAATCCGGGATAGTTCAGTGTGAGGCCGCCAGTCAAGGCAATGAACTGGATGTACTGAAGGCAGTCGCCGAATCCAGGGGTCACCAAGCGAAGCAAGTCGTTATGCCGGCCGAAATTCGAACTCCAGTGATAAATGTCTGTCGTGCCCCAGGGACTGTAGATGCTGGCAAAAATGGTGGCTACTCCGACAAAGATGAGAGTTGCCATGGGTAAGAGACTCAGCATCCAGGCCAGGCCCCCGAGATCAGGGGTGACTGTGACCGAGACACACCCGATCTTGGACTTTTGGGCGTCACCATAGATGATTTCACTGCGGCTGGACGTCAGTTTCTAGCTTTCTCGTGAAGAGACTGAGCAAGGCCGAGGACACTCTGGTGAGCAAGCGAAACTTGCTTGGAAGTATGTTTGACTCACAAAGTTGGCGAGAATGAAGTAAACGCATAGCTGGTGTAGAAGATCTTGTCCATGGTTACTGCTGGTAGACCGTACGGAATTTCTCTATGAAAAGAAAAAGATCATGTTAGTCCCGCTTCAAGCCTCCACAATCACATATGCAACTTTGACGTGAGTAGCGGCCAGCTTTGGATGCGAAAGGAGGGCGTCATCTCCCAGCATTGCAATTTCGATGATTCCCAGCAAGGCCATGTTGTGAATGCCAGCATCTTTAAAACTCTTAAACAGCAATGCTAGAAGGTTGACACCACCACTTTCATGTTGCCCCGCCACGAGCTCAGACGAGGCAAATCTCTCGTCTCCTGTCTCACATCCAGAGGGCCGGCCGTTCTCCATTTATCGTCGCGGCTATTCCATACAGCGCGCATGCAAAAGAAGGACGGATACATACATATTCGTCGTGTCGAACACGGGCCCCAGCGGGCAGACCCCGTTGAACAGGGCAGTGGCACAGAAATCGAAGTCGGCTGAGTACGGTTCGTAGGTCAAGACGTCTATCGTGTCGTGCAGCGTGGTAATCTTGGCGGCAGTGGTGGGAAACGGGTTGCGCAGGATCTTGCCGTCGGTGAAGTTGGGGTTGCTCCACTCATCGCTGGTTGAAGGAGGGAGTGACACGCCGCCGTAGGATCCCGTCACATTGCCGTAGACGGTGACCTTGAGGTTGTGGCTCGAGTTGTTGTGCTCGAAGCTGGCTTCGACGTAGAGTGGTACCCATTGAAGCTCTGGTGGTTCGCTCTGCGTGACGGAGGCAGCAAGACAATTCGTCCATTGCTGGATGAGGACGGCGATCGTGGGTTGGACGAGGAGGCTCAAGACCGTGAGAAGTCCTGCGATGTGGTACATCGAGAGGTCGGGTCTTTTTTGACTGCCTCGATACCTCACTGTGGTGGTGCAGGCTTGGTCACTGTCCGAGGCGTCGGTACCATATTGTCTCGCTATCTCGACATGGCCTCCTAAGCCTACAACTCTCCTTGGCTGTTTCCAGGACATGTTGGTGCCCCAGCTGGGATCCCGTTCGACAGCCTCTGTCGGCCTCGAGATCATCGTCCTGGCATCATCTTCGAGGCGAGCCCAAGCGGTATCGAGGTTTGTCTCTGGAGGGATCGCACCGAGCAGGCGCATGGTCGAACAACAGGCGCAATTGGCAGAAGCGAGAGAGACGGATCTTCCGTGATCGACAAAGGAAGTGGGCAGGTCCTCCTCTCAGATGATGGGCATCTTGTGGGAGTCGCTCGGCTGAGGCTGCGATTGTGATGTTACGGGGCGCAGGCTTTGGTTTGGGAAACGGTGGAGGGAGCCTCTGTCGTCGAAAACGGCGGTTGCTAACGACCTGGTCGCCAGCGAGCGTCCTGCCGCCTGTAGTCGAGGTTTTGGAGAGGGCGGGAGGGGCGGCAGCCCAGGAGCAGTGTCGCGACTGCTTCGGCCGCACTCTGTTATCAAGAGGGGTCCAAAGTGCTACCCACGGAATGTGACACGGCACGCCTGATTGGACAGGGTCTCAGGTTTCTGTTGCGCTGGTAGCTAAGAAGGTACGCAGTGGTGCTGTTCGGTACTATGGCTGGCCAGGTCTCCTGAGGGGGGAGGGGTGGGAAAGAGATGACGTGACTCTCGTTTTCGCGGTCGAGCGTGGTGTGTGGTGTAGTATGGTTGTAGTGTGCGTGTGTGCGTGCGTATGTGTGCGTGTGTATGTGTTATGTGGGAGGGATTGGTTTGGCAAGGGATGGACCAAAAGGTTGGGATGGGCATTCAATTTCGAGAATAACTTCCATGTTCCCAGGATGGGCGCCAGGTAGTGGGGCGCCAGGCCCTGTGTTGCCCAGTCCAGCGGGTTCAAAAGCTGCTCGTTTCTACTATGCTCCTTTCTGTCAGGGCTGGCTGGGGTGCCTGTTTGCTTTGGGCGTGCCAACGGCAGGGGGGGGACCACAGTGCTGCAGCGTCTCCACCTACCCGCCTTGACCCGCTGTGGCCCTGTTAGGTGGAACCTTGGGTTACTGAAACGAGGGAGGTGGCGGGACGCTGCCAACACACCTTTTCCCAACGTGACAAGCGCTGACAGATCCAATCCGTCGTCGACACAATGGGCGATTCTAAAGTTGAGGGGGGAGCGCCCCCCAGGATGAAACAAAACAGACAACACAATACCAAAAACAAATACGAGATGTGATCAGAACTTCGCAGCCACCTACCACAGTAGGCCCAGCACGGCCAGGAGGTTTCAATCTAGCAGGACTGATGCTCGGATCCCATCATGCAGCAGCCGGTCTGAATAAACTCTGTCGACTCTTTTTTCACTTTTTTTCTGATTCTTTGAGAACGATATGAAACCTCGTTCGACCGTCTTTCTGGTCTTCAAACTACAATTCTTCTCTTGCACACAAGGCCTGGTCCTTATCGTAGCGAAAACATTACACGTCACGCATCACAAGAGGAAGTCTGGTTCGACCGTCGCCAACCAATACACCTTTTAATGTACAGAATGTACAACGACGCCGTCCTATCCAACGGACGAGCAACATGTCTTCAGGTGGATAGCTCCCTGCTCACCGCATTGCGTCACATTACACTGGCGAAGAGGAAAAATCACCGGGGGAGGGAAAAAAAATGTGTCTCACGGGAGGTATCAACAAGGTGAAATACTCTGCAGCATCTCCAACAGCCAAGCAACAGATATGAGGCTGTGCTTTTGAGCACGGTTGTCCAAGAGTATCACCCGAGAAAGCAGGCTCCTGTTGGTCCTCGACAGATCATTACCGCGTGTGTGTGGTAAGGAACAAAATCCCACTATCGACCAATGCAAGATGCTAGTCAAACACACCTACTGCCGTGCTACGACATCAGCATGACATCTCCCGTCCCTGTTACCTCCTCCCTTCTTCACAGGTTGAAACTCACTAATGATCTTTCGATTGTCTGTACGATCTCGCAGGTCAAGGCATGCCGCCGAGGAGGTCCCAGGACAAATCAGGGGCCTCATTCACAACTGATCGGGAACGTTCCACTGCATCGCCTGCAGATCTCTTCCCATGTTGACTGGGTAATGTTCAAGCAACTTTTCTTGATGGCTTGGACTCCCATGCACTCGGATTTCTATTTTCGAAAGAACCTCTTTTTTTGCCTTATTTCTTTTGCCCCGCAGTCCACACTTGCCAAGACATTCATTCACTCACCAGGGCAACCTGCGATCATCATCACACTGCCACAGAGACCACCTAAAGAAAGAAACAAAATAACAGAACTCAAATCAATTGACAACTATAGTAGCCGTGATCTACGGAAGCGCATGAAGATTATAAACTGGACACAAGTGGGAAATGTAACGTCGATGGGGGGGGCCGTTATCCGGACTGTCGTCACTTGCTCCCGGACCGAGTCACCACCTCCCCATGCCCTATCTCGATGAAGGAATGGATAAGAAAGAAAGAAAGAAAAAAATAGAAGGCAAAAAAAGAAGAAGAAAAAAGAAGGAGGGGCGCAAAAAATGTCGTCTGCCGATCTCCGAGCCACCCCCCTCTCCCCAAGCCATGAAGCTTCGGGGCTCCTTGTTCTCTGGTCGAGGGATGCGGTGGCCTCTTACTGGTCTGTTAAAAGGTCTTTCTTCTCCTCGCTACCGTCCTTGCAGGGACAATACGAGGTTTCTGTCGCTCCCATTAGCTGGTCACCATCTGGGCCTGACGCTGCGTCTCCTATGCCCGATGTGGGTGTAGGACGGATTCAGCGCTTACGGTGAGCTCGTCATGCTGGCCTTGTCTGCTTCACGGTGTGAACACCAACGATATCTTGAATTCGCCAAGCTATCATTTTCGATCCTTCAGATCCCCGTCAGAGACTCTCACTCATATCTGAATCTAGCTAGAAGAAGCCTGATGATCCGACCGTTACATGCAGATGAAAGCCACCAAAAGCACAGCCCATTGCAGAAATCAGCAAGCATGTCCTCAAAATTCCCACATGGTCTTGTCATGCAGGTGTGCGAGTGCACCGCCGTGGTGACGTTCCCCGCCCAAGCACCATGTATTCTCCGGAGATCAACTCCCGTGAAGCTCGCTGTCTTTCGATAGTCTGTACCTTCAAGGGGGAACAGATTTGCCCTTCACCTGGCTGCGAAGACTAAGCGCTATTTCTGTCTCCTCCCCCATCGCCTTCTCAGTCCAGCCAGAGAGAAGCTTTCTGAGTCTCATCTCGATGTCCGTCACATCGTCCAAGCTCATGTCATCACCCAATCTGGTCTGTGTGGCGCAGTCCGTGTCGAACTTGTCGTCTGTGGCCGTATAGTTGACAGCTCCTCTGGTGAAATCTTCCAGGTCTGCCTTGATCGTCAGCACGAGATGCTGTATCTCCTGTCCCTTAGGCACTGTTTCAAACGGAAGCATATCGGTCTTGATTCTCTTGCGTGGTTGGCGGCCTGCTCTTTGGTGTTCCGCCTCCGAGCGCTTCTTCCTCATGAGATATGTGCGCGTATCTCCGTCGGGCCAATTCTTGTTTTTTTGGGACGGACCTGGTTGTGACGTGGCTGCCCGCTCCGCTATATGAGTTCGCATCCTGTTAAGAACAGGGTCGGGTGAGTGGGGGATCTGCCGTAGACTTTGCCTTTCTCCCAGTCCATACTCGGTGAGGTCGTAGTTGTCGACCCGGTTCACCACATATTTGTCGATTTTTCCGCGGTCCGTTGCTGTCAAGTACACCTTCTCGGCGTTTACCCTCCTTGGTCTCCTGTATGGTGGGTTAGGCCTGGTGAAAACGTCATCGCTGTTCAGCTGCTGTTGGTTCTTGCGCTTCTGTGAAGCTCTTGGGCCCCCTGTGGCCAATCTTTTGGGCAAAGATCTATCTCGGCCGATGTCTTTGACAGCGTCGTTTCTATTGGATCTCAGATCGGGCAATGTGCCGCTGCTATTGCCATGAAGATACAAGGGGAACAATCGTGGCGTATCGTCGGACGGTGACCTTACATTGGTAGCAGGTCCGAATGGGCTGGGATGCGAGAATCCGGACAGCGGCTGTTCTAGATAACCTTTGTGCCTGATGCCCAGACGTGCAGTGCAAGGAGAGTCCAGATCACCCGGTACCCCGCCATATGGGCGCAAGATGGGGAGGTCATCGTCCAATGTCTTTCGAGGCATACAGGTGGTCTCCATATGCTGAACCGGGTTTGCGGCCTGGGAAGTGCCCATCGTGAGCGGGCTTTGATCGATCCGCTGCCGAACTGAAGCTGTCATCTGGGCAATGGTCCACGGATTCAGTCCTTCTTTTGAATTTGAGCCACCTTCGTCTGTTTGCAAGTTCACTTCTTGCTGCTTCCGGAACTGAGCGGCTATGATCTCGGCTTCGTCATCAGATGATATGTCGTTAGGGTCTGCCAACATGTTGACGATACATCGTCGCTCTTCCGTTTGAGGCCTTACGGCCGGCCGGTGTCGAAGCACTAGTGCGGAGGCCTGCGTACACATGACGCCCTGGGGCGTGTCTAGTACGTCTGCTTGTTTGCCACCAGATTCGGAGATCCTGTAGTCCGTGACTTTCTTTTGTCCCAGCTTTGGTGACACTGGTGGCTGACTTGAATGACCGTATCGTGTTTGAACTTCGTGTGCCCGTGGGAGTGATATGCCATCAGGTGCGTTTGATGAAGACAGATTCGCTTTCATCTGCCGACGCGTAGGGCTGCTGCTCTGCAGAGGCGTATGTGCTGTTCCAGGAGCCTCACTTTGACTCTCTCCAGTAAGTGGCAGTGAAACAGACTCGGGTCCCTCGGGTCTGTCGCTGCTTGGCGACGGCGTGCGAGTCTGCGTTGGACAGAGCTGTCTCTTGCCGATAGTCATCAGTGGATCCAACGACACCTCTCGCTGATACACAACGGAGCAGACGTGCCCAAACAGGTCTATCAACGCAGACTCATTTGCGAACAGGACTTCGTTCTTCGAAGGTTCAACGTTGGGATCATAGATTCCAGAAGAGCATTTGATGTTGACACAGATGAACGGGTCTCTCAGGGGCTTGTGGACATGGGCCCTGTTCATGGAGTTCGAGAGATGGCTTGTAAACGCTGCAAGCAGCTTCTTCATGGTGCCTCGCTCAGTTGACACGGGGCGAGAATCAACAGAAAAGAACGCCCCTTTCGAGATCTTGGAGTAATCTGAGCCTGGCCTCGGTAATACAGCCTCGACCGCCAACTTCTCCTTCTCGTGTCCAGGTGTATCGTCTTTGTCATCTAGGTGATTGCAGGTTGTGTTGATAAGGCATCGAGACATCAGTTCCGCGCCGAATATCTGAACGACGGCTTCTTTGACTGTAGCCTGTGGGCGTGGAGCGTAGCTCCATGACTGCCGATTTCCATCGCCTAGGATCTTGAAGGACAAGCGAAGCTGCGGTCTGGCCAGCGCATACGTGTAGATCAGCTGCTTGATCCTCGTGATGTTCTTCGAAGCTTCCTTGATGACAATGTGCTCACGGACAGGAAGGCAGTTGAAGAGGCCCCTGACGCTCACAGTCGTTCCCACTGGAGCAGGAGTACGCTGCTGGCTCTCCACGCCACCTGTACCGAAGGAAAGCTTCAACAACATTGCGGTCGAATCCCCAGCGGTCCTCGTGGTGATATTGACCTTGCCGAGCATATTTGCACTCGCCAGAGCCTGGCCCCGGAATCCGAGTGTGTTGTCTCCGAGCTTCCGAAGGTCCTCAAGCGAGGCAATCTTGCTAGTGTGAGCCGGACGTCCGAGGGAGTTCCAGTCGTCCTGGCCAATGCCGGTGCCGTTATCTCGCACGTCAATCCTGTCGACGGTGTTTGGCGAAACAAGAATCTCGACTGATGTGGCATCGGCATCGATAGCGTTCTCTAGGAGCTCTTTGACCAGATCTACAGGTGTGGTAATGACTGTCGGAGAGCCCAATTGGCGAACCGTCTCTTCTGCCAGCGCGGATATGGCCATCTCTGAAGAATGAGGCGTACACTAAAGAAAAGGGTGTTGGAATAAGGAATGCAGGTAGAGTTTGAAGCTGTGAGAGAAGAGGCACAGTAAATGTGCTGAGAGGAGCGTAACTGAAGTGTTTGTCGGACCAGAAGTGTACCACTATGGAAGAAACCGTAAACGCAAATTGCCAGGACACATTATAGCAGTGTGTGAAATTTTGATAGCATCAGGAAATTTGCGGCGGCGCTGCCTTGAGGCAGGTGTGTGGGATTAGTTCTGATGGCAGGGAGGGAAGGCGCGACATATACTGCCCAGCTGGTCATGAAACAGCACCTGCCATTACGGAGATGGAATAAGAGTGACCAGCGCCTTTCCCACGAGCTTTTTATTTCCCACTCCTTTCTTAAAACAAGCCTCAAGAGAAAATGGGACGTAAGGCAAGTTCGGGAAAAAGATAGACAGCGTAGGTCCTCGACATTGCACACTCTTCACCAGGAGTGTCTGGCAAAGAGGAGGAGAATGGCGAGAGCCATACTAGCGAGTTGCCCGGCGAAAGATTCTAGGTGTTGAGAGCGGACTATGTGCAAGAGGAGACCCTCATCTTCTGGACCCTTAGATTCTCTTCATGGTGACTCGATTATCTGGTGCCGTCAAGGACTCCTCCAAAATACAAGCCCCTGTTGTTGGCGCGCGGCGATTCCTGATCAGCGGGACTGCTGCTCCATGTGCGTCGGAAGATTGTAACTGGCGTAGTCAACATGGACGAAGGCCCTGTCCACGATTGGCACAGACTCGAGGACGTATTGCAGACTCTCGCTGTTGCGAATAGTCAGTCTTCAGCTAGACGAAGAGAAAAAGACGAGTGTTGCTGTCATGCAGACTCACCTAAGGTCATGGCTGTCTTTGAGAGAGGTGCTCGCATCCAGCACGATATCCACCTCAACATTCAGCTTGTCACCAGCGTGATACGCCTGCAGCCCTTGGATCTGTCTGATGGTCTTGGCGAAGCGCATCGTCAGGTACAGCAAGATGTTCCTCTGGTCGGCGCTCGCACTAAAACCACACAAATTTTTTATGTGTTCGCTCGCGCTGCGCGACCAGTTGAAAATGACAACCATCGACAGCAGCAGACCACCGAGCGGGTCCAGCCACCATATCCGCGCGTAGAAGCCAACAATGGGAAATGCTATTGAGCCGGCATTGAAGATCATATCTGTCATAGCATCGTCGGCCTAGATGATCTGTTAGATAGGCACCTTGCTCTGAATGAAGAGGGATACCTAGGGAGGAAGGCCTCTAGGTGTATATGTTCATAGATTTTGGTGGCAAGACTAACCAGTGCCTGGACGCTAGAGTTCTTGATCAGCCGGCACCAAAACCAGCACAAACCCTTGATGACAATGGTTGACAACATGATGCCTATCGCGGACGCCGTGAGCTGAATCACATCGTGATCGCTAGATGCGAGCTTTGAGATGGCCTCGATGGCCACCTGGACAAAGGAGGTGATCATGATGGTCGAGAAGACGAGCACACCGACGGGCTCCAGCCGTCTCCGGCCCACAGGATAGCGGTACTGGTCCTGGCGCGCGATGAGTGTGGTTGTCGTCCAGACGATGACCGTCGAGAGAAAGTCCAGCGCGGCATCAACCAAGCTCGCTAGCACCGAGACGCTAGGAACCGAGATGATGACCGCGATCTTGCCCAGCAGGAGGATCGCATTGGCCACGAAGTTGACGTAGATGGCTATCGTGACGACCTTGGCGCCACTATCCACATCGTCGTCTTCGTACAGAGGGATTTCGGGTTTTGCCTGGTCGTCGTCCTCGTCACTTTCTCCTTCCTGTGAGGTGTCGGTAGAGATGAGGGGGGACGAGTGAGTTGGTCGGTAGATGTCCTTGGGCGTCCGTTTCACCTTCTTAGCTATAGTTCCGTAGCCAGAAGCAGAGTGTGAGCCAGAGCCGCTGGCAGAGCTCGAGATGGGTCGGCTCTTGGATGACGGCCTCGAGGGCTCCTCTGAGATGGTCTGGGGGACCTCCACGCCGCGGCGGAACGCAGAGGCAGGCATGTTGTTGTACTCATTGAGGAGATCGTGGGGGAGAGACGAGTCCAGGAGTTTGTCGATGAAGACATACTGCTGGATGAGGTAGTTCGTCCTCTCGTAGTACTCGCGGACGCCTTTCGACTTGATGTCCTTCAGCTGCTCGTTCGTCTTCCAGTATCTCGCCCACTGATAGCGGGTGTTAGGATATCCGATCAGCCGCATAGAGCGCATATGAGGCTCATGCAGAAGCTCGACAAGGCGACGCTCCTCCGCGGCCGAGCGTCGCTCCAGGTAGTCACCATCCTCGAGGGGGCCCTGCGGCAAGCTGTTCCTGCGCCGGAAGGCGGTCCAGTCGTGGTACGAGGGAGATACCAACGCCTCCTCCTCGTCAGAGGGATGCCTCCAAGACAGGCTGTTCACGGATGCATTGGACCGCGTCCTGATCAGGTTCGACAGCGCTCCGTGGCCTTTGGATGCCATGGGGTTGGGCTCTTGGTCCAGCAAAAGCGGCCGCGAGTAGGATGGCGATGTCATCTTCAGTGAACCGGCTGCTAGCCTGTGGTCCGTGCGGCCCACTCAGCAGAAGGGAGGAGGCAGGTGTGGTGAACGGTAATAAAGATTCTGGAGTAGAGACCAGACGAAATGTTATGAGAGAGCTAACGAGCCGTGAAGAGAAGTTGATGCTTTTATTTTTTTTTTCTTCCCTAGGGAATTTCACCGGACCGCGGATTCTTTTGTGTAACTGGTCCCACCAAGGTGTTGTTATTTTTACTTAGTCGGTTGGCTACCCAGATCTCGTTTGCATCCCCAGCCTCATGAGGAAAAGGAGATTTGATTAAGGTGCCAAGGCAAAGTCAAGGTCGTAGTGTCTTTGTCTGGGCGCGAGTATCTTCCACACTACCTCTTTAGAGTTCAATCAATAAGTAGAGAGGATTCTGCCACCACAAGCAACGCACCTGGACAGCCTTGCCAACAACGCACTAGTGTTCCATAAGAGGGACTGGACATGAGCTTAGTAGTGTTTATATATAAATTGTTGACCGATCTCTTATACTTCACATTTTTTTATTATTTTAATTCATTTCTTGTAATTCCTTTTCCTCCTGCCAAGACCAAATCAGAAATGTGGAATTTTTCAAGTCATCAAACCTCACAGAGCTTCTCAGATTTAGGGGTCATCCAATGTTTCCGCGGCAGTAAGAGGACGCCTTGCTCGGCCTACAGACTAGCAGCGGCCAGGGGCTCAACAGGAGAGGTGATGTGCCGTGGAACCATGAAGCGGATAGGCCGCTCCACAGAATCTCGGCAGGTGAGACTCTTAATACAGGAGCAAATGTGCCCTGTCACACATGGGATGATGCCCTTTATGCTTCACTGCAACTTGACTGTGCGTTCGGCACCAGTCTCCCAAAGGAACCGTGCGCCTCGGCAGTCGTGTGTGTGGCAACAGAGCGGGCGGTGAAGTGACGAGAAGGGCTTACCAGCGCCTGAGGTTGTGAGAGACGTGTTGATCTGTCTGAATCGTCCAGCTCCTAGTTTCTTGCACAGGACGCATACCCTGACTAGCAAGAAGCCGGAAATTAATTCTCTCGACCAGATCTGCGCCCTAAAACGGACCCGCCCTCTGGACTTGGCCTTCGTGCCGAGCACTCTGCTTTCTGTACAATGATGACGACTCGGATCCGACTCACAGCCCGGGGAGAGTCCTTGCCGCCCGTGAGTGAGGCCACGATGCTACCATAATTGGGTCCTTTCCTGCAAGCACGAGACGTGTCTACACTGCTGATGCGGCAATGGAACAAGGATGCTCACGCGGGTGCTCCTGGTCTATAAGAGCACTTCCCGATCGCGAGCGACTCTATTTGGCTGAGAGGCAAGGCTGAGCATATTTTGAAATTCTATCTCTGCTGCCAGAATCCAGATTCAGAGTCGACTTTGGGAGTGCCGACGGAGCCTCTGCTGTCTCAAATATCGTTCTTTATACAGGTGATGATGATGAACGAACCGCCAGATGACCTTCAGAGCCTCTGCTCCATGCTTAAACCTACTGCGGTGATCTGATGGCTGTTGGCAGCGTCATCGAGCTCAACCAAGATGGAGATCGTCCTCGCCCCACCGATAGCGAGATCGCCCACAGGCCAAGCCTCCTGCCCCTCGAGGGTCACTGTCTGTGAGCGAGATTCGCCAAGCTCTCAAGTGCAAGTGCGCATGCATCAAAGGCGATACACACAGCGAGTGTGGTCCCATCGCCATCGCATGTATATCCTCGGCTCATCCTGGTCCCGAGCGCCGCCAGCTGTGTTTCAACAGACATCACAGGAAAAGTGGCTGCCATAGGAGAAGCTGTTTGGAGGGGGAGGGCAGTGTGCGATACTGTGCCTAAGGGGACACCACAGGTTCACCTCGTCGTCTTCTCCGCCAGTATCTCACCCACGACCTTGGCGGTCGCCGCTACGATGAGCTCGTGCTCGCGGGAGTGTATCCTCTGCTCGAGGTCCTCCAGCGTCTCGCCCTCCCTGCACTCGATCTCTCTCGTCATGATGGGCTCGCCCCTATCGACCTCGGCGATCACGTAGTGGATCATGATTCCGGTCTTGTTGTCCTCGAGGGTGCCGGCCTGGAAGTCCTGGTATGCGCGCTCGATGGCGCCGGCCCCGTCGTATCTGCCTGCAGCGCGAGTAGGCGTGTCAGTGACACATCACGGCCAGGGAGGGAAGAAGAGAGGGGGGGGGGGATGAACTCACCTGGCAGGGCAGGGTGCAGGTTGATGACCCGCACGCCCTTCTCGGCGACAGGCTTCAGGAATCCCTCGGTGAAGACGTGCATCCAGCCCGCGAGCACCACCAGGTCGGGCTGTTCGGCTAGCACCTTCGCGGCCAGCGCGGCGTCGTACCTCGTCCTTGCCTCCCTCAGCCTCTCGGGGTCTTTCTCCCCCTTGGCCTGGAACCCGCCCGCGACCATGTTAAAGTATTCTGCCGGTACGCCGGCCTTCTCGGCACGAGTGACGGCGTAGGCTGTCTTTCGATTAACAAACAGGCGGATGATCTGGGCGTCGCAGATGGTATGCGATGACAGGCCGTCGAGAAGCGCCTGGAAGTTGCTCCCGCTGCCACTGGCCATGACAACGATGCGGCACGGGGCCGCGGAGGAGGAGGAGGAGGACGCCATGACAAGGACTGGGTGGACGTGGTTGGAAGGTATCAACGAGCTCGACGGAAATGCTGGCGAAGCTGGAGAAAGCTTTTTCCAAGAAAGAAAAATTAAAAAAAAGATGAACAAAATGAAGGGGGTGTGGTCGGCGACAAGGACAGAACTGCGGATGGTGTACGCCCTTGAATGTGCCCCTCCAAGAATTGAAAGCAGAAAGTTTTAGCTGCCCCGCGCGGGCTCAACGCTTAAAGCGGGGTCCACCACCGCGACACAGGAAACGAGAGAAACATATCATCAATTCCACATATTGATTCTTGAAGACTCTACTCTTGCAGTATGTGATATTCAGATTCTCAGAGCACTTTCTTGCATATTTGCTCAGCTATATTGCAACCGACTTACCTTTAGACCTCCTTCTCCGTCACTGATCGCCCAGAGAGACCAGCCGTCCTCTCCTCGGGATGGCTCCCGCTTACAGCGAGGGAAAACAGTGAAACAATGACTCGGCCGGCCGAGCTCTTGATGTGGCCCTCTTAAGGTTTGCCATGTTTATGATTACGTTGAAGGTCTGTGGAAGAGGAGTTGGAAGGAGCAGCACCCGTCAACAGCCAGCATTCCAGCATCTGATCATCTGGATACCATCTACAATAGTGCAGATCAAATATAGACAGCAAAGTGTTGTACATACTTAGCATACTTCTTGATGTACTATGATATGCAGTATGCGATGCTGGCCAAGAGGGTTAGTTGATGATGGAAGGGGAAATTATTTCTTTGGTCTACTTACTGGCGGCTCCATGATCCTGGTCGTCTTCTCCCCGGAGCTAGCATTCATTATTATTACCACTTCGTCGCTACGTATGTACAATGATACATCCTGAGCTACCCTGAGCTTTTTCGTCCTGCGGGTCCTCATAGTATGCCTTGACAGCAGGGTGACAATATTGAAAACTGAGTCAGTCATTCCCTACTACTGTATACATAGTACATAGTAGTACTTTGGTATGCGAACACATGTGATTGTCGGGTATCAAGACGCCCGCCCCGTCACGAGCTTATATTTCTTTAGGCTCGTCCCAGGTGGAGCCTCCAGAAATTTTACCATATTGAGCGCAACTTCCGGAGGAGGTCGATTGCTTCGAGAAGAAATTCGCGAGAGCAAAAAAAAAAAAAAAAACACCAAAAAACCGAGAGACGAGAGAAAGGGCACGCCGCCTGGATGAGTATCGATCATTCTGTTGTTTGCCACCCACTGCAGATCAACAACCACCGGAGCTGCCGTGTCGGAAACTTTATTGAAGAAGAAAAAAAAAACTCTTTTCTTCTTCTTCTGTTTGCCTTCATCACACACACGCCTTACGCGACCCCAGCAAATATATTGTGCCCCACACAAGACCTGCTGGTCAAGTCGGACCTCGTATTCCCGGACTGGCGACGGTCAGCGCCGGCGGGTACGAGGCCAGATCCAGCTTTGAGCACCGGATACTCTCCTTTTGCACGCGTCTTTCCTGTCAGCACCACCCCCCGTATTAAAATACTGTCTCGCGCGGTTGTACAGGAGCAGAAGGTTTCTCCTCAATCGGATCCCGCCGAATTGGGGGGAAGGGGGGGGGGCACCTGCTGATTAAAAAGACATGTTGCTAAGGTTTTTTTTACTACAAGGTTATGTCTCTCCTCTGGATATGACACGCACAGAGATATCTTGTCGTTCTCTGCTGCAGTGCTAGGGAAAATACCCCCGGGAGACTGCAACTGGTACTTTGGAAGGTTCGGACATGGCAAGCGCCCCGAGAGTCTGACACCTCCTCGTAGGAAGTTCCTCCAGGACAGGAAGAACGCTGTTTGTGTGTGTGTGTGTGTGTGTGTGGTTTCCTCCCCTGTTTCAAGCACTTAATAAGAAACCTGGGATAGAGCTCAATTTGCAGAAGTTATGTGGTATTTATTGAAATTGCATCCCGATCCTGTTGGGCTAGAATTAGGGACAAGGGCAGAAAAACAGGCCTACAGGCGATGCACGAGCAGGGGTCCGAAATGCACATCGATGATGCATCAGATCGCCCATCCGCACTCCGTATTCCGAAGGGGAAAATGCCTGGCTCGGTCTCTGCGCTTTTTCGTCAGCTGGTATATTGATCGTCGCACGGCGTCGACCTTTTCTCTTGCGGCGAACCCCGCGAGGCCGCTTCAGCGATGCAGAATATCCTCACGGACACAGTCAACCTCCCCCCCCCGAGATCATGGCCTGCGTGGAACTCGGCTTATGTACACTAAGTTAACTGTATACATCACACGGGCAACAAAAGGCCAGGGGCGGGATCGATTTGCAAGTAACTGTGTGTAGTAGATACATGTGCGAGGCTGCGACGTTGTGTGTGTGTGGTTCTAGGCGCCGAGCAGATGTTTCTGTCCCCGAGGCCCACACTATATTATATTTTTGGCCCCTAACTCGAAACACGTCCACGCGTCTGCAACTTGCAGCTGCGTTATTTCTGGCGAGACAGGTCGACTGTGTCATACCCTTTTCCAAGGTTGATCGGATTTTGCTGATGGCACGGGCCAAGGTTTGTTTTTTTTTTTTTTTTCAGGGGAAGACTGGGGAAGCATGATGATCTGCCTGCCGTCATGTCATACCCAACTTAAATTCTCCATCTGGGGGGGTGCGGCGGCATGCTCCACAGGGGGCGACGATCTTTAGGGCTGGTGTGTCCAGGTCGGTAGGACCTGCGGTATGACAAAGTTACGTGAATCCTGGGCGCGTCGAGTTTTCCTTCCCCGTAGTGTGTCAAGCAACAACAGGCTTTGGGGCTGAACGCCGCCACGGAAGGACGGGCATGATGTTGTGTGCCTGGGTGTGCTATGTTGTGTACCTCAAAACTTCGGGAAAGGCATGATGAAAGAGAGAAAGTCGAGTTCTTTGTGCACAGCCTGGCCCAGCTTTGCGGAGCTCGGCGGCATCTGCCAGGGAGGGCGGGCGGTGGGTCGAAAACAACGCGGGGGGGTTCGTTTACATCGTCATGCATCATAGTACATCGTACATCTTGAAAGAAAGCAAAAGTGTCGCTTGTGTTGAGAGAAAAGGTCAGGGCAGCCTCGTCCTGTGAGATTACTGCTCTCAGGACATGGCTGAGACCTGGTGGCTGGGAAAAGGGGGAGGGCGGATTGGGGTCCGTCAAATAAGCAGGTTACTTTATGTACCTCTTCTAAAAACCCGGGACAAAGTCGGACTGAAATGATCTGCCGGCTGGTTTATTTCGAGGCTGGTTGATTGGTGATGCATGCCGACAATAATACCTAAGGCGCGCACTCGGGCTTGCATGCAATAGAGAGCTGCCATGACGACTCTCTCGCCACTGCATGCCCGGAGCTGTGTTCGTTTTGAGACAGACAGCGGTGAGTGTGTTCTTGATTCTCGGCCTGGCCCCACAAAAGTAAATGCATAACAGCTGTGCTGATATTGCCCATGATTCTTGGATAATATCCATGCTTGCCTTGCTTGGTTAACCTGCCCGTACGATCTGAGCGGCCCGTGGCTGGGATATCCTCCCATTTTAAAGTCGCAGCTTGGGAAGAAGAAAAAAAAGAAAAAAATCTGCTCCGACCCCCCTTGACTGCAACGAAGGGGAGAAAGGAAGAAAAATTCCCCTTGGAAAGGTACCATCAGGGATTTGCTAGTCTGGCCAGATTAAGTGGCGGGTCGTACATGGAGCCCAGGGAAAAGACTAGCAGAACGTGGCTGCAGGTAAGACCCGGATTTGGTGGCTGTAGTTGGTGGTGGCTAGCATCGACGCCGACGAGGTGCCGGATCCTCTCGGAGAGAAAGACAGAAGAAGAAAGAAAGAAATAACCCAGTCTTTTCATTTGGCTGGAGGCGAGCCCCAGTAGCAGTGGGCGCCCTCCATGCAGGGCCAACCAGGAAGAGGGGAGAGGCTTCGATGTCTTGTTTTCCCAATGCAAAGGTTCGCCGTTTGTTGGAGGGGAAAAATTTCGACCAATCCTTTCTTTCCTTCCCTCTCCTTCTACCATTTTTCCCTTTTTTCTTTCCTTTTGAGGCTCGCGTCTATAGGGGGGACAGCTGCTAATTTTAAATCTTTGAAGCTTGGGCCAGAGTGTGTTATGGCACGACACGGAGGACCCTCCAGGCCACTACGGGGTACGGGAACAGTGGGCAGACGCGGCTAGCAGTACGTACTATGTACTGGTAGTGCCTAATACATAGTACCTACTTGGTACCATACAGTACAGTGGTACCACAGTACCAAGCACCTAAGGTCGCACCAAAGCGGCTGGGCAGGGCCACCACTCTTTCTGGCCAAGCTACCCACCACTCGCCACTACACGTTGCCTTTCGCCTCGCCCCTCTGACGAGCACTGCAAGCTATCGCCCGAATTTCTCCTCTCTCTCTGTATATAGCCTGGCTGGTTCAGTCACATTCTTCGCCACGGACTGTCGGCTCTTATTACCACGTAGCCCCTCAGAACATGTGCTTCTTGCAGGCCGCTGGAGCCAAAAGGATGCCATGCGGATGCAATGGATGCCAGGGCCTACCGCAATGGGGCTAGGGTGTTGAATACGGGACGGGTAGAAGGCACCAAGCCAGGAGGAGCCCAGTATTCGACTAGGGGCTCAGCAGGCCACAGCAGGACATTTTTGCGGACCGAGCACGTTGGCGTCACACTCCATCCCAATCACAGCTTGCATGCAGCCCCAAGCAGATCCCTGAGATCCCTGGCCCCGCCCATCCGCTTTGCTGCCAGAACCCTACAACAGCGAACCGCCTGTGCACGAGGCCACAGGCTTTCCCCATCCATATTCCCAAACTGCTGTGGCCTGTTTTTGGCTCTCTCTCTGACTTCTCCTCCTGTGCCCTGTACTCCTTTTACAGTTGCCGACCCAACCGTACCCTCACTCCCCATCCTTCTTCTCTCTCTCCTTCACGCAGCACGTCCTTTTTTTCTTCTTCTTCGTTCTTTTCTTCTTTCCATTCCTATTCCGTACGTCAAGCAACAAGCAGACGACTGCTCTATCCCCCCCCCCCCCAACACCCAGTTCTCCTTCCCCAGTCTCCTTTCTTAATTGATCCATCCTGTAGGGAGAGGTCGTCTTTCACCAACGGACTTGCCCAGAGTCCCACCCCATCTTTTCGATATTTCTCTTGTACTTGTATTGTGCTACGCTTCCACACGGACGAACCACCGTGCGCCGCGACCTGTCCCCGAGCATCTTGAATATTTTAGTCCTTCGTTTGAAAAAGGCTCAGCACCGCATAGGGGCGTGGTCCTTCTTAGTCTCTACGCCATTCGGAAGCCCGCCCAAGGCCAGGCTACGACACCAAAGGAGCTGTTGCTGCACACAGCCGTCACCGAAACTGTATTCACCATTTCGATCGTTAGGACTTAGATCCCTTTTCTCCCTTAGCCTCAACCCTCTGGCACTCGCCTTGTCTCAGCATCGTCTCTCGGTCCCTGGGTCTCCTTCGTCATTCGCCCTCGTTTCTAATTCAATCGATCGAGTCTGCCTTCCGGAGCCGTCATTGGGTCCCATCCCGTCGACTAGCAAATCGTGAACAGCCTAGGCCATCTGTTTACATTGCTCCGTCTCGCACCTTACATCCAGCGTGTAAGTTAGAAACTGTCTCTTTGTGTGGCTGGGTCCAACCTGGGATGACCATTCCTCTCCATCTTCTTTCTCTTCCTCCCGCCCAGATGTCTTGCTGCTGTCGTGGCCCGTTGGTGCACCCTCATGTCCTCGTGTGTGTGCCGAAGAGTGTGTTCAGACAGCGGTCCTAGAACCACAGTGCACCTCGCAGAGCCAGACCAGACGACGCCGCCCTCCTATTGTCCGTCTTCAGGAGCAGCAGAGCTGGGGGCGTAGAGACGACGTTCCTCAAGCACTGCCATCGAATTTGTGGTCGTTGCGTCTATTCTTGGCGGAGTTCCGTTTCGTTACAAAAAAAACATGACGCAGACGTACGATCGTCTTTGTACAAAAGGAACCTCACCAAACCCGGGCGGGCGGCGGCATATTAAGGTTGATTGAGAACACAGCTAACCTTGGATTCTCTCATCATGCAGTTGGCCGACTACGACGTTCTTCCAACCCCTGCGGAGTCTGGCTGTCACCTATACGCCACTTCGCCTCCTCGCCTCGCCTTGTCTCGTATTCTCTGAGCCTGCCCAGGCCAGTCTACACCGCTCAACAGAATCAGCCCCCCCCCCCCCTCCAGACCTCTCTCCAAACAGCATCACCGACTTGCTGTGCGCGCCTGACAAGTCGACCCCGCTGTTTGCGTTTCCAGCATCTCTGGGCCGTGGTTGATCCTACTGGAATCAACTACGCCAGCCTCTTGTTGAGTACACATGCCTAGATTCGCATTTGGGAAGCGAAGATCAACCGCAGAAGGCGACAATGAGGTTCCACCTCCCTCCTTTCGCGTCTTAGACCGTTCAGAGGTGGCCGAAGGGAACGGCAAGTCTTTTGACGGTGGCATGAGGCTCTCGGCCAAGACGCACATCCTACCCAGGACGACGGTTTCCGACATTTCGTACGAGGACAATATCTTTGCCGATTTGAAGCCCAATGCAAACCGGTAAGTTCCAAATTTCAGTGGGTCGATGAGGCTGTGGTGCTAGGGGTTGTCCCAATTTCCCACAGGGATGGCCAATTTTAGTCACCCTGGCTTCTCGTGTCTCGAACTGAGTTCCATGGCGCACGAAGTACCAGGGGAGATAAAGCAACGTGTGGATATCGGGCTGACTCGTCCGCTAGCGGCAGTGGATCGACCAACACCACAAAGACCAACTCGACCGACAACTCCTCGAGACATAGCAATGCCTCGACCACTCCCTCTTCAGCAGATCTGAGCGGGCAGGAGGACTGGAGACTGGCCAACAATCATAATATCAAGAAGTCCGTCACAGACAACCTCGTCCACTCGACACCCAGACCGACCTCGTTCCTGAAATCAGGCCGGTCGTGGTCCTTTGGCGGCAGTAAGAAACACCTGCCTCCTGTACCTGTTGAGGAGGCGCAGGTTCCGGACACACCTCCGGTGCCTGAACAGTACAAGACGACTGGCAGGGCCAGGGCAACGACATCATCCACCGACGCCACTGTCACGCCGCAACTGGACCAGGACATCGGGCTTGACCTTGGTGGCAGTTTCAGCAAGATGTTTTCTGGATTCGACAAGCGATCTAGCGCCATGACATTGCGCGACGAGAACGGGAGACAGGTTTTACATCCTGCACCCATGACAGGGGGCCGAGTCAATGCCCCTTCACCCATTCAGGTCGACAGGTCTTCCAAGGTCGAAGCGCCGCAGCACTCGTGGGCCAGTCATCGATCCAACGACAACCTGCTGTCTGCGAACGAGAACGTGCCGCCTCCGGTGCCGAAACATGGCGAGGCCATGTCGAGCCGTCCCCAGCATTTGACTCAGTCGTCGTCAGACAATCTTCTCAAGAGGACGAGCGCCATCTTCAGCGGACGAAAAAAGGCCACTGGCACTTCGCCAGAGACTAGCGAGAGCGACGATCTGGACAGCTCCCTCTTGGCAGTCAACCGGTTCATGTCCGACGCCAACAGCCGGAGCCCGACGCCGATCGAGGCGATTGGTGGGCGACAGAGGACAAATGATAGTGCAGGGCCAGGCTACACAGTTGTACCCCCCAAGTCACCGGCGGCTAAATTCGACCTGGTTGATGAGGACGACAATCTGTTCGATAACGTCCCCCTCACCACCTCGAGACTCAACACCCCACGTCAGCCGCCGCGGAAGTCAGAGGCTGAGGCACCACCAGCACAAACCAAGGTCATGACCCCATCTGAGTTCGAGCGGTACCGCAAGGACAAGGAGGTGGAATCTCGACGGGCGGAATTCGAAAAGGCTCGTGAGAACATCCCAGTTGATGACGACGATGACGACGAGGACCACTACGAGGACGAAGAGGACGAGGCCGAGAAATCGCGGCAGGTTGCGAAACAACGGAGGAAGCAGGAGGCGCACATGTCTGTCTACCGACAGCAGATGATGAAAGTCACGGGCGAGTCGGCGGATGCGCCCCCCACGCGCCCCAGCATGTCCATATCCTTCAGCACGCCAAACCTCACTGTTCCCGAGTCCTCCTCGAGAAACCCGTCCGATGCTTCCGAAGACGATGAGGAGGTGCCTTTGGCAATTTTGGCAGCCCACGGATTCCCGAACAAGAACAGGCCCCCGACCCGGCTCAGCACCATGATGTCGAACCCCAATCTGCGACAAGCTTCTCAGCCCAGCTACCAGAGACCAGGCTCCGCAACGGGTCATGGTGCGACAGGTGGCGCGCCACTGCCGCCTTTCGCTCGGGGCTTGCCTCAGGATCCATACGGTCTGGTCAACCCTACAGTTCGCGAGAGCTTCGCTCTTGGAGGTGGCGTGCCGGCCGGACAGAATCCGCCTGTGCCACCTGGCGGTCTCGTAGGTGTTATTGCCAGTGAGGAGCGGGCACGGTCTCTGAGGCGCGGAAGCCCTCAAGTCCCTCCGATGGATGGCTTTCACGGCTCGCCAGCAATGGGCCCAGGTGGATTTGACCCTGTCCACGGCATTCCCCCTCAGATGATGTATCCACAGGCGATGCCGATGATGACGCCTGGAGAGCAGGCGCAGGTTCAGCTGAGCCAGCAGATGTCACAATTCATGCAGATGCAGATGCAGTTCATGCAGATGATGACCAACAACAATCCGGCGGCTATGGAGCCGCCCCGGTCTGCGGGCCACGTGAACAGTCAGTCGCTCAACCAGGTTCCGACGATCAGCGGCGGGGGAATGACTGGATTGGGCATGGGGATGGACATGAACCCAGGAGCCCGCGGGTCTTACTTGGAGACGCCGATGCTGGACACAGGGAGGTCGGACCTGCATGGGCGTACTATGAGCATGGTCCAGCCGAGCTCTGCATCATGGCTTCAGCCAGTCCCTCCGTCAAGGGCCGGTTATGCAGGGTCGATCAGAGGTCAGGGATACGCCCCATCTATTGCTCCTTCGGAGCGCAGCAACGTCGGGCTTCCTGGCCGCTACCGCCCGGTGTCGCAGATGCCGGCCGCCTCTGCAACGACGCCGGACCTGAACCGCAAGACTTTCATGTCTGGGGCAATGAGTTCCCTGGGCGAGAACAAGACGCCAAACCCAGATGACAAGAGTTCTAGCAAGAAATCACCCACGAAGGAAGACGCGGATGATGACGATGATGAAGGCTGGGCGGCCATGAAGGCCAAGAGGGACCAGAGGAAGTCCACATGGAAATTGAGAAAGACACTGGCTCCTGCCGATCTCGACATTGGTTCGCTCATCACGTGAGAAAAGACTGCAACAAATAAAGCCCCAATGTGATCAACAAGAGGGCCATTTTCGAAGGTTGGAAACTCAGCGATACATACAGCATTATAGCAGCATTTCTTACCATGGCATGGAGAGTCTCGCAGTCGCAGCAGCAGCAGCAGCAGCAGCAGCATTTCACGGTCATTTGACGGCGGAACGGGCAGAAAGCGGAGGTAAATTTGTTTTGTATAATTGCAATATAAGGGGTCCTGATATATACATATATTTAAAATAGGCGTTGCAAAGTCACGGGTTGAGAGATGTTGAAGCATTTGGGAATTTTTTGGCTCTTTCTTTTTTTTTTTTCCCCTTTCCAGGTATGAGGCTTCATGATAGACATCCCCTCCACGGGGAGTAATGTTAATTCTCGGCATAACCTGAAGGAAATTTGCTCTTGACCACAACACCTGCCTCACGGGTCTTATCCTATCTGGCCCAATGTCTAGCGTTGTTTTTGGGTTTTTTAATCAAATCATTTTTGGTACTCCATGGCCCTGACCACAATGGAAGACGGACTCTAGTTAAATTTCCCTTGAGGGGGGGAGGGAACCAGGCAGTACTCTGTCGGGCTGGAGCTCACCAGTCCCTGACGTTCGTAGCTCTCATCATCCCATGCCCATCGACCTGGCTAGGACGAAGCCACCTTCCCCGAGGCCCAGCCCTTCCTCTTCTGGCCCATCTCGACGGCAGCAAGCCCCCAGTCCTCGCCGTGGTTGTGGCTCCCGCCCGTGACGCCGGCGCGGGCCTTGGCCTGGGCCTCGTCCAGCACGGTCAGCACGCCAAAGATGACGGGCACGCCCGTGTCGAGCTGCACGCGCATCAGGCCGTGCGAGACGGAGTCGGCAATGTACTCAAAGTGCATAGTCTCGCCCTTGATGAGGACGCCGATGGCGATCAGGGCGTCGAAGGCCGCGGTCGAGGTCTGCGACTTGGCGGGGAGGGAGGTCAGGTCTGTGGTCGAGCCGCCGAGGAGGTCGCCGGCCGAGGAGGTCGAGGAGGTCGAGGATTGGATCTGGGAGGCGGCGAAGAGGCTGGACGAACGAGGGAAAGGAGGCTTTGTCAGCACAACACACGGAATTGGGCTGGATGGGATTATAAGATCCTAGGGAAGAAGAAAGGGAGGGAGAGGGGGGGTGGGCGGGTTAGCATACCGTTGAACACCGATGGGCAGCTCCCACGAGCCGGGCACCGACTCAACGACGATGTTGCTCTCCTTGACACCGCACGCTAGCAATTTGACCTTGACGCCCTCCAGAAGGGGGTCGATGATCTCTGCGTTCCACCGCGCGTGGACGATGCCAATGCGCAGGCTGGTGCCGTCGTGCTGCTCGGGGGTAGGGCCCTTCATGTTGAAAGATTGTTTGTGTGTGTGTATGAAGGTTAGGTAAGTAGATTGCCCTGGCGGTGTTTGCTCTGGTCTCTCTGTCTCTGTCTCTCTCTCTCTCTCTCTCTCTCTCTTTACAGTGTGAGGTTTCGACGTGCTAAGGAAATGAAGCTAGATCTGGTAGCTTTGGTGTTGGGGGGAGTAGAGTGCGACGGTAGGAGCTGAGGTCAGGTCTAGGGGTCCAGAACTGGTGGCTTTTGGAGGGGCAGCCAGCACCTGTCATCTGCCGTCTTTGGAGTATGGGTGGGCGGGCACCTGCGGGGTATTACTGTAGCTAGGGGGGGTCTCCCCAGTACAGTGAGCTTATGTAATACCTCTAGACAACAACTAGGCCATGAACCTCCAACGACTTTTACGGTCTTGCACATGCAAGTTTGGATACTTTGTATGTAAGTATTTAGCATGTGGATAAGTAACTCACAGCTACTCAGACAGCTCAGATTCAATCCTGTCCTGAGGGATTTCGAAGACTCTCTCTCTCTCTCCCTCCTCTCTGATCAAGCTTGTGAGCCAGGTTCAGCAAAGTGATGATGGGTCCTCTTTCCTCGGCTCAGCACCCATGAGGCCATGTAATTCAGAGTCTTCTCCTTCTGATCCCTCTCCTTTGGCAATCGCTTGTGAAGCTTCCTCCACTATCTTGGACTGGAACCTACCCCTCTTTGAACAGCCTCAAACTAACACATGCTAGTCTTGGGTAGTGACAGTAACAGCGCAACAGGTGACAGGTTCTAAGTGGATGATCGCTCAAGACAAAACTGACCCAGCAGGGTATAAAAGGTATCAGAGGAACCCCCTCTGAGACTGCTGAGTATCCTCCGTTTTTTTTTTCTTTTTTTTTTTTTTGTCCATGAGGAAGCCTCCTTATATCTATCCACTTGCTCTTTACACAAGAGATTTTTCCCTCTTCCGTTTATACCTTTTCAAAGATGGCCCCGTACCAACATCTTGATGAGAGCTCCTCAGAGACGCTCAACAAGGTCTCCCAGGATGAGAAATTCACCGACAGCACCATCATGACTTCCACCCTCGAGAAGAAGAGAGACAGCAGCATTGTGACCTCGTCCACCTCAGAGAAGGAAGGCAGCATCTCTGAGACTTCCTCCTCAGAGCGCAGGTTCCGGGGCTTTTCCCTGCTGCCCTCTTGCCTCAAACGCTGGCTCCTCACCCGCCCGTCCGCCCGAGCCAAGCAGGTTGAGCAGCTGCGCTCCGAAGTCGTCGCCCATCGCGAGGAGTCTGCGCAGTTTCTCTCGAATTGGAAGAGGGCGGCCCATGAGGCCCACTGCCGACGCAAGGCATGGCTCGAGGGCAAAGAGGTCGAAGGATGGCAGAAGTACAGATTCTTCAGGTTCGAAACGACGCTCCGGTACTCGGTGGAGGACGAAGAGGCCAGGGCCAAGCTCCGGGCGCCATCGATTTTGGACTTCCGCACGCTGGAGGGCAGGCTTCAGGCCGCCTTATTGTTCGAGAATTACTATTACCAGAGCAAGCAATCGTGGAGGGAGCACATAGCCCGGTATGAGGAATGGGAGGAGAATTATCAGAAGTGGGTGCACAGCTCGGCCTGCTGGTCTGTGCGGGAGAGGCAGGCCAAGGTACTGCTCGAGAGTGCCGAATTACCAGACCGCAAGAGGTGCAAGCTTTGGTATATTGCCCTGTCCGACTGACCGAACTCTTCTGACGACAAGCTGCTACACTGGTCCATTCCAGAAGGATGTGAAAAAGGGAAGAGGGGAAAAGGGTAATTTGGTGGTGAAAGATATCAAGACTGATTGTGGTTCTTTACGCACCATCAAAGTTGCTCGTCCATCGACTTTCTTTTCTCTTCTTCACAGGGGATGGATATCACATGCAATAACACATATATGCCCATCACATAGCCTTGTTGCCCTGCTTCAGCCCCTCCTCTGATCCAGCAGCTAGTACGGAGCTAACTTAACATCAGTGTTGAGCCCGCGCGAGACTATGTCTTGGTACATTAGGCGTTGGATGTACCTTACGAGCAGGCTGAAGGGACCAATGTAGGAGTTGGGTAGGAGAAAGGCACCAAAGAATGGTCTTCCCAAGCATGGCATGGCATTGTCATGAGCTCCATCAGAAATATAAACATTGCTTTCACAAGAACGTTCAATAACAGGATCTTCAAGGAGAAACATTGAAAACTTCATAACTGTTTTCCGGGGGGAAACAGGTTATTAATTACTCCCTCTGAGCATTCTCCTGTATAAGACCGTACAGCTTAGTAATCATATGCAACATCTCTAACTCATGTCTTCTGCACTGTTCGCTATCGCGATAAGAAATTTCATGGTCACTCTCTGCCCTCGCCCCCCCCCCCCCTCCAAAAAAATACAATAACCACTGCAGCACCCGACCTATCGGGTTTCCCACCTCCCTGATTGCGACTCAGAATCACATTCTCATTGCCAATTCTACATTACCCCCTCAACCCCCCCCCCCAAAAAAAACAAGAAATGGCGCCCACACGGCCCTCGAAAAAGGCAAAAGCCAAAGCCCGCTCGCAAACCAAGAAATCCCCCGCCCCCTCCAGACCACCTAGACAGCTCCTCGCCGAGGCGACCGCCCACCTCGAACAAGGCGACGCACCAGGCGCCGTCGCCCTCGCGCGGCAGGCCCTCGACAGCGCCCTCGAGACCGACGACGCCCGCGCCTGCGCCGCGTACAACTTACTAGGCGAGATCCACATCGAGCTGGGCGAGATCGACGACGCGCGGGCCTTCTTCCTCGAGGCGGCGGGGCTCGACGCCGAGGGCGCACTGGCCGAGGACCTCGGCGGCGGGCCGGACAAGTTCAACTGGCTCGCGCAGCTGTCCGAGGAGGGCGGCGCCGACTCCGTGCGGTGGTACGAGAAGGCGGCTGCGTGCCTCCGCGCCCAGATCCAGACGCTCACCGAGGCCACGGCCGCGGCGCAGAGGAAGGGCAGCGCGCACGGCGCGCGCGAGGAGGAGCTGGGGGCCAAGGGGGACGAGAAGAAGCGGAAGCTGGCCGAGACGCTGTGCGCGGTCGCCGAGGTGTACATGACGGACCTGTCGTGGGAGGAGGACGCAGAGGCGCGGTGTGAGACCCTGGTCACGGAGGCGACCATGCTCGCGCCCGAGCTGCCGGATGCGTGGCAGACGGTGGCCAACGTGCGCGTCAGCCAGAGCAGGCGGGAGGACGCGGTCGCCGCGCTGGAGAGGAGCCTGGCGCTGTGGTCGGACCTGGACCCCGAGGACCCCAAGGTGCCGCCTTTCCCCAGCAGGGTGGCGCTTGCGAGGCTGTTGATGGAGTGTGAGCTGGAGGGCAAGGCGGTGGAAGTGTGTGAGAGGTTGGTCTTGGAAGATGACACGAGCGTCGAGTCCTGGTACCTGGGCGGACTTGCGCATTTCACCCTGGGCGACAAGATAAAAACCCCTCCAGAAGACGGGAAGAAGAAGAAAGACAAAAAGGCAGGGGATGATGGTGATGGTGATGAAGGCTGGAAGAAGCACTGGGTGAGGGCCAGGCAGTGGTTATCACAGTGCCAGCTGCTGTTCGAGGCGCAAGAATACGAGGATGAGAGGCTGGGCGAGCATACAGCCGAGCTGCTGGCCACCGTCGCCGCCGAGGCCGGCAACTTACCTGACGAGGAAGAAGAGGATGGTGATGGCTGGGAGGACGTCCAAGACAGTGGCTCAAATGGCGCGAATGACCAAGAGATGGATAATTCATGAGCGAGTGACATCCACACACGGCCGACTCTCCATAGAGTCAGCTCTTCACCCCTCGCCGCTCGACAATGACGAGAAAACACATGGCATATGGATTTTGCTATCGCAAAGGCAACAAATCTTTCCTTCAAAAAGGACGTCCAACGCTGCATTGGATGGAGTTTCTGGCCTTCAAAAATATGATTCCTGGGGGGGGGAGGGGAGGGTGGAGAGGTATTTACGGCTATAGGTCGCATCAGATGCCTCCAGTATCCAGGACAAAACATCAAGAGGATGTGTAAACAAGCATGATACCAATACCAACGCAGCATTATTCAGACTGCATATTAAAAAGAGAGAAACACGCAATTTTTCAAAGTCAAAAAGGGTATCGAATGTCCGTCCCGCCTCTATGCTGCAATGTCCTCTATGCTTTTCAAGTCTCTCAACACCATCTCTCATGCGGCTCCCGCCACTTTACGCCGAGGAGCTGGAAGATCTTTTTCTCGTCCCGTCCCTCAAGCAGCTCCCCATCGGAGATCTCCTGCCAGTTCTGACCCCTCAGCGCATCCTTATACAGCCCACGCTGGTTCAGTCTCATCTGCTTTTTCGACGCCAACAGCCGGATACTGCGATTGAAGATGTCGTTACCCGTAAAGTAAATCAGCGCAGCTCCATACTCTGTCTCTGGCACTAGAAGCAGATCGATTCTCCGCCACACAGGACGGTAATCGTCGTCATTGTCATTGTCGCCAGCGGCTCGTGGCAATACGCAGCAGCCGTGCCATTTGCTGCCACTGCCGTCCCTGGTCGAGCTGCGGGCGGCAAGCTCTGCTGTCAGAAAACCCTGCCTGCTCAGGCTACCGACGAGCTTGTCGAGGAACGGCGTCAAGTCCCTACTGGAGGTTGTGCCCTTCTTGGTGATGATAAAGTCAATATCACCACTGCTGGTCGCGCCCCGACGGTAGCTGCCTCCGATCAGAAGTTCCACCTCCTTGTCGATCTTGACCGCCTCCGCCTTCACATACTCGCCAAGCTTTGTAACTTCAGCACGCGGTATGCGAGAGTTTATGTCTTCATAATGCTCGATACCAATCCTCTGACTATACGAGAGTTCGGCGCTCCGTAGCAGATCATCGAGTGTGCGAAAGCCCTGCGCGATCCACTTGTCGGCGGTCGTCGGACCGGCACCATAGACCCCCAGGAACAATGCTTTGACATGACTCATGGGATCGTTCAGGGCAAAGTGCAATCGCTGGAGGGTATGAGTCTTGACGATCTCCTCGAGCTTGGCTGACAGCCTCTCTCCAAAGAACGGCAGCTTCCTGGCCTCCTCAGCCGTAGTGATGGTGCGGTCTTTGACCATTGAAAGAGTAGTGATGATTCTGCGGTAAGCGAGTACTCGCCAGTGGTCGTTCGTCTTGGTGTAATAATCAAGCATCTTTTTGAAAACGCTAATGGTGAAGGCGTTTGGGTTGTCCTTGTCTTCGACCTGCTCCTTGGTTCCTCCCCGATTGCAGGCGTAATACTCGTCGTACTTCTTCGGGGTGCTTTTGCCTCCGCCCTTCTTGAACCTCTTCCTTTCTCGCTCCTCCTCTGCCCCCGAGTCGTCCTCACAATCGTCTTCTTCACTTGGGTTGAGGTTCGCATCCTCATCTCCGATGCGTGGGACATCTTTAAACTCCTCACGGGCCTCCTTAATGATTTTTGAGAGCTCGTCATAGAATCCAGGGTTTTCTTTAGGGAGATTTATGGGGTCATTCAACTCCTCTGCATCTCTAGAGACCGCTCCATCGGTGCCTTCTGATGTTGAGATGACTTGATGGTCGCCAGCTGCCTCTTGATTTGGAGGCCGAGTTGTGTTTGTTGCGTCGGTACTCTCAAGCAGTCTCTGTTCCAAAAATGGGAGCGGGGATGCCGTGCTCTGCGACGGAGTCATGGCAGGGACATGATCCCACCTCTTTGGATTCTTCCGGGGGGTTTTCAGCTCCAAAGAGCAGTCGGAACTTCGAGTATCGTCTTGTTGCTCTGTCTCTTTCCCAGTAGACCCTGGCTGCCCCGAGGGTGTCCCTTTAACCCGATACTTCAGGTAGGGCGGGAGGACGCGTCCTTGCTGAATACAGTCCAAAGGCCACTCTTCCGTAACAAGCGTGATGCCGTTATTCCCCGAGACCGGTGAAACGATAGCCTTGATATCTTCGTACCTGAGATTTTTGTCGACGACAATATGGGTGGCGTCAGCAAGCTGGTCGGTCACCGTCGCGCCGTATCTTTCTGCATGTTCGATTCGATGTTTGCGAAGAGAAATGCGATCTGGAGGGATGTAGAACAGTCTGAGGTTCTTCAGAATCCGTTTCTCCTCTGGCACATCATTCTTGCCCTTGCCCCTGGCAGGCTGTTTTGGACGACCGCCCCTGCTACTTGCCATAATGGAACTCGATGACCTTGGAGCTCCCTTTGATATGGTGCTTGCAGAAGTAGGCTTCGTCATGCTGTGATCCAGTCGAGGCCCTTGAAGGGGTGTGTCTTGCACAAATGATGTGTTTGTAGAGATTTGTTGTCGACTTGCTCGAGGGTGAGAATCAGGGACAAAAGGCGTGGCCTGTATAGTGGTAGTTGGTGTGGTAGCAGCCACTGAGACACTTTTGGTAGGCTCAGGTGCTGGTGTCGACATTCTGCCTGATGCAGATGCAGCAGTCTTCTTGGCCTGACTTGGCTTTGTGTGTTGTCTGCCTGGCTTTGCCTGATCGAAGAAGGCCCGACTCCTTTGTCGATGGTCATCGAGGAGGTTTTCGTGTTCTTGGTCAAGCGAAGTACCCAAAGCATCAAGCTGTTTGTAGAAGACTTCCTTGGCTTCGATTGGCATTTCCAGAGACGACATGGTGCCAAAAATGCATTCGGGGTGGTTTAAGTAGAAGGATGGGAGCCGTCTGTGATTTTCTACTTTCTAGGAAGAAAGGGAAAAGAAAAGAAGAAGAAAAGAGAGAAAATCCTGAAGAAAATCAAATGTGTTTGGAGAGTAGGCAGTGGGTAAGTAACAAAGGAAAAGAATGAGGTCCAGGCAGTTGATGTGCAGAGCTATTATCCATTGTGAAAAGTATTGAGACTTCACAAGCCCCCCGATTGCAGTTCAATGTTCACACTTACAGCCTTGTGAAAGTGAGAAAGAAGTTGGCAGCCTGCACCCACTGTAATAATACCAAGGAGATGGAATTGTAGGTGCATATGACCCCTGTATATTATCTTGATTACGTGCATAAGCCTCTGAAGATGGTTAGTGCATTAGCGAGTGGGTACTGGGAACCCTGTCTCTTAGCGGCAGCCTGCTCGTCCAAACATGGCCCCGGGCAGGAGTCACAAACGGCAGGAACAACACAAACAACAACATGTCGACATACAAACAAAAGCAGCAGCAAAAGCCAAAAATTAAGTCTCCTGCGCTGGGAGTTGAACCCAGGATCCCGGCGTGACAAGCCGATGTGTTACCGTTACACCACGCAGGATGTTTTGTTTTGATTTGTTGTTGAAAACGATTGCACTTCGTTTGTTTATATTGACAACCACTTTGGCCTCCTTGGGTGAAGCTGAGCCATCTCTTCCTCCCCTTCTGCCTTACCACCCCCCGTTCTGTTTCGCACGTTGCTGACACCTTGCGATAGCGAGATATAGGAGGGAAGATTGAAGTCACCTCCGGTTTGTGTAAGGATGATTCTGAACGTCCAGACAATTTTCCAACAGGATAGATACTCTAGACTGCAGTCTCGCCACCATCGACCATCACACAGCAGATTATCCTAGAGTTTGTCACCTCGTACCAGACCATGCATATCATCTCAAGAGGGTCCCTGCGAATGTCCAAGACTGACTTACACCTCCAGCATACAACAGCCTATATACGACATCTTCTGCGGGTCGTGGCCATCCTTTCTCTCTCTCTTCTCAAGCCCGCAGCCTCGCGCCCAGCCAAGCCTCATACCCAGCCCACGCGCCGACGTGCTTCCACCTCGCACAGAACCTCATCATGACCTCACACGCCTCCTTCGCAAACCTCTGCCCGTCAAACCCCGGACCGTGTGCCTCCCCGGCGGCCAACGAGAGTTTCTCCGCGCAGACAGGACACAGGTACGGCGGCTGCCTACAGTCCTCGGCCACGCCCGCCGTGCCCTGCATGACGCACGCGTAGTACACGCAGTGGGCCATGCCGAAGCAGTGGCCCAGCTCGTGGGAGGCCGTGCGTACCAGGCAGAAGAGCCACAGGCCTTGCGCGAGATCGCGTTTGGTGGCAGCGGTCATCCTGCCACCGCCGGGAACAGCAGCAGCAGTAGTCCTGAGGGCCGCCACGGCCTGGTGGAGCGCGCTGTCGGGCTCACCGCTGTCTTCTTCAGCTCCTCCTCCTCCTCCTCCTCCTCCTCCTCCTCCCTCTTGGTCGCATTTTGGTGGTAGTAGTGATTGTGGAACATTAGACAATCCACACTGCGATGCCACGTACGCCGCGCAGTGCGACGCGGGCCAGATGTGCGATGCGTCCACACCCTCGCGGTCGTGGGAGAGGGGATTGTAGCGTGCCGAGGAGACGACAGCCACACGGCTGCCACCGTAGGCCCTGCCGCAGCAGAAGTCATCCTCGTCGTCCTCGTAAAGGTCGTGGTCCACAAGGAGGAGGAGGGCGTACGCGTCTCGAGGGAGGATCCTGAGGGCACAGTCCAGCAGGTCGCTGAGGTTGAGCTGGTTGGAAAAGATACCGTCCGGGCTGGGTCGCGCTCGGATGCGTGTGAGGTGATCGGCGGGTCCTTCTTTCAGAGCCACATAGGATGTCGGGTTGCCCTCGCTCGAATCATCCTCCCAGGGCTCGAAGCGGAGTGTGGGACTGTACTCCCTCACTTCGAAGCCGTGGTAAAAAGCTCTGAGATACTCCAGGACATCATCAGCTCCGGGTGGCTTCATTGCTCCTGCTGCTGCTGCCTGGGCTGCTCCTTTTTTCTTCCCCTTCCTCGGCCCTACGGCTGGCTCGATCCACTCGCTCATGACAGACATTGACTCAGGAATAGCTGGTGGCCTCGCCACGTACACTGTCCTTCTGTTGTAGGTGACATGATTTCTCTCGGGCATGTTGTACCATGACCGCAGGCTCTGCTGGTAGTGACTGGGGTCTAGCGCGAGGTCATCGTCAGGGAGGACGAGTGGCGCCGGGAACGTGAAGAGGTGAGAAGCAGGCTCTTCTTTGGGGCCGCCCCGTGGGAAACGGCCGGAAGAAGTTGTAGCTGCGGCCCTGCGCTTCCAGTCTGGCCGCTTGTATCCTGCCTCGGCAGCGTGGGGGGATACGCCCACCGCCAGGGAAGGATGAGTGCACTTCTTCTGCCTGGGGGCCATTATGTCGAGGACTGTGAGGTGGATGAAACAAACCATCATGAAATCACGAGTTCATGGCTCATCGAGCTTTAATATATATATATATATATATATATATATATACTCGTTGTCATCTGGCGCCCAAGGCGGCATAGTTTCTTCCGATCTTTAGGCAGCAACCAACACTCTCTTTCTGCTTATGTCCAACGAAATTTAGTATGGCCCAACCAAAGTGCGAAAAACCTACAAAATTGTGGCTCGATAAGTACTTTTAATTACTCTTTGCAAGGACATGTTATACTGCAATCATATGCCACATTCACAGCACATCATATCATTGGGCGTGGCATGTGCTCTTCCGGCAGCTTAGGGCGTATGGCTGTCCTGATATCATGACTTTGAGTCTGGCCACCAAGAGACAGTCTAATACAAATTGGCAGTCATACCAGACATTAATTAATAACAAGGGGCAGATGATTGATCACTGACTCTAACCCCAGTCCATGCTGTGGCGTATACAATAAGATGAGCTTGGAGGCTGGAATTGCGGTGACACCTCCCTCTTCTCCCGGCGCCAGATGCATCTCAAACAAGTCATCCTAATAGTGTATTGAGTTCCTAAAGAATGCCAGCCTCTGTCTCTCCCTGTCTCTCTCTCTCTCTCCCCTTTTATCTCTCTCAACTCTCTTGTCTCAGATCTCGATGTCCTCTAGGATCGGTGATGGGCCCCCGCCCGTATTCGCCAAAACTATCAAATGTACAGAGACCCTCATTACTTAGTACTATCGAACGAACCCTTTTAGGGGGTGGAATCCGGATAACCGGTAACGACATCTGTCCCGTCCTGTAGCTAAATAATTCCTCCTAGCTTGTTCGTGCATGCAGGAAGGAAAGGAAAAACAAACAACAAAAATTCTCCGGTGAGATGAGACAGGTTGAGTGGGGTCAGGACGGGGAGGGGGGGAGGGGTTTTCCCGTCCAATGCCCTCCTCTTTTTTGTTTCTCTGGCGCGTGTGAGATGTCTCAGGGACGCGGGCAGGGGAGGCAAGTTCGAGGAGAGAGTGCCACCGGGGGGGGGGGGGCGGAAACATTGTGATTGACGATATGGAATGAAGAATACTACGGTACACTACCACCATAGTGAAGTGAGATGTAGAAAACCTATCTTGCTTGAACCCTTGTTTGATCTCTCTCTCTCTCTCTCTCTCCTTCTCCCTCTTCCATCCACCACCCTGGGACTACTATAGAAAATCATTTGTATGTAAGGGGTTGTTGCTTTTTCCTATGTTTCTTTTTGTTCTCTCCCCCCCTTCCCATCCCACTCTTTGATCCCCATTATGCCCAATCACGCACTGCCCTTTGTCTCCCCGGAGACCCTCCCCCACCCAACCTACTGTTTAGTCTGGAATATGCATGCATGTTTCGCCCAACCCATCCTATCCATGTCCCCCTTCGCTTGGCCCGGGATCTCCTCCGTAACATGGCATGGCTGAAAACAAACTATCTTAGAAGAGTATGTTTCATGTTTATGTGTATTTAGTAGATATATGTACGTACTTATGTATGTAACGTACGTAACGTGTCTCTCTCGGCTCCGACACTCCGGGTCTATGAAAAGAAAAGAAGAGGCCGGGGGGTGGGGGGTGGGGGGAGAAAAGAAAGAAGAAGAAAGAGAAAAAAAATCAACAACGTGGTAATGGCTGTCTCGTTTCATGTCTGGTCTTACTTTTTTTTCGGGGCCCCCTCCCTTCCTTAAACCGGCCCCCAGGTTTCTTCCCGGGAATTTGGTTCCGTATCCAGACTGTCGGGAACGCCACTCACGCACTCACTGTCTGCCTGCCTGCCTGCTCGTCCATTCCTTCACCTAAAAAACCCTATCTCCCCGTTTTGACTGACTACTATGTAATAGTACTCTGCCCTGTCATCTGTGTTGAACGTGGTGATTACTACTCTTCCGCAGCTCGCTTGGTGATGGTGTCTCTCGTCCGGACCATAGAGTCCTATCAGGGTGTCACTGGCTCCCTCCCCCCCTCCCCCTCCCCCCAAAAGAAAAAAATAATGTCATGCTCACTTGCATTTATTATTACCTCAGAACGCTAGTTGCCTGCCAATGGGGTATAGACCAAGCTGACTCTTGTCCCCAGTCCCCAAACAACCGCTGACTTTTTCTTTTTGAGCACAACAACCTCACCAGACATCCGAACAGGAGGTTTCTCCTGCTCTCTTCACCTGTCCTGCTACTCGCTGTGTTGTCGGCGCCGTCGTCGAGCATAACTGGTGACACCTACCTGTACTGGTGCCGTCTCTTGCAATATCGGGCAAAATACAGGAACCACTCGGTGCTGTTGCACCACAGTACATGTACAATCGAATCTCAAAGCCAGAAGAAGAGAAAGAAGAGAGAAGAAAAAGAAAGGAAAAAGCCCCCCCCCCCCCCCCCCCAAAAAAAACTAACCGAAACCACACCGTTTGAACAGACCATATCTATCTAGCAGCCACCCAAGCCCCGAGCCGATGTAGTAGCCAATGTCATCTCCTAGTAATGGACCTTCTTGTATCCTCTTGAAACCGAGTCCCCCAAAGCCGAATAGAGGGAAGATCCAATCAAGCAGAAGCCGAGTCTGGCCGTTCAAGGCGGAGATCACAGAGCCGACAAGCATGCTTTGGATGTTTGCAATGACTCCTGCCTTTCGTTGGAGTCCAGTGTATTGTAGGAGCCTGTCGGTGACTGTGAAGACGCCTTGGACGCCGTCTTGGTTTGTTGGTCGTGTTCCGCCCCGTGCAGCTGCAGTGTGATGGACGAGATAATCTAGTCATCATCATCGTCGTCGTCCCCGCCGCCCTTGCCACCTTCCTTCCTGATCGGAATCTTGATACCCTGGGTTGCAAAGCATTTGCTGAGCTCGGTGCTGTCACAGACGCCAGGGAACTTCTTGGCCGAGTAGACCTGGAACTTGTCGCTGAACACAGAGGCGAGGATCGGGGACTTGCCAATCTTGACAGGCGCATCGCCCTTCTGGTCCGCGGTCGGCTTGACGTCGACGAAGGAAAATCGGAGTCTACAAGGTTGTTCGATCTTATGTCAGTATACCTCTCTTTCTCTTTCTCTCTCTCCCGGCAAAGAGGAAATCGTGTCCAGGGGGGCGTCACAGCTTTCTCGACTCACCTGAAGTTTCCTTCTGTCCTCACACTCAGGTCCTGCATGACAAACCAGATGCCGATCTTGTCCTTGGTGTCCTGCAGCCGAAAAGCACTCCCAGCACAGTTCCCTATGAGATTCCTGGTGAACATGCCTTGGACGCCGGCACCGGAAGGCCCGGACATGGAGATCCTCTGCGGCCCGTTCATCGACCCTGCATCATACACCTGTGGTGGCCTGTACAGAGGCGCAAAGTCATTGGGATACCCGTATGCCGTCTGACCGTATCCGTTGGGGGCTGGTGGGTAGCTCGGAACTTTAAATCGTCAGCTCTAACCTTGAAAGTTGAAGTGAGAGAGGGAAAAAGAAGAAATAGAAGAAGGAAAGGAAAAGAGGAAATGGACCAAGAGCTACTGACCTTGACCGCCGTACTGTCCACCCCCGTACGGGGCGACGGGAGTCTGAGGCTGGCCGTACAGCGACACTTGGCTAGAATGGGATGATGGGTAGGGAGCGATGTTCGTGGCACGATACGGCATCGACTCGAGATTATTAAAGGACTCGTGGATGGTTGACGATATCGCTGGTGTGGCGGTGGTGCTGCGCACGACATTTACTTCCTTGGAACCAAGGTCGTCCCAGAGATCTACCGTCACAACGTACTGCGCGAAGTCGATGGTGCTGTCGGCCCAAGGTCAGTTTTACTACGGCCTGCGCTTGCCCGAGACGAATCAACACTTACTTTACATCAACTTCTTCGCCGGTGTGGACATCTGTCACGAGAAGCCTGATGGCTGGTGGGGGAGTAAGCGGTCTGCGGTCCTGCTCTCGCCATTAGATGATTGTTGTCTGCTGGCAGTGGAGGATTGCTACAAGCACTGGGATGGAAGGGCCTACTTTGTCACCGAAACCGCACATTCTGGCACGGATTGGTTGCTGCTCAACGATCAAACTGTATTGACAAAAAAGGGGGAGGGGGGGAGCAAGGGTCAGCCTCTATCATCATCGAATGAAGGAAGTAGAAGAGGGCAGGGAGAAGGTATGGGTTCATGACATACGCATATCGACGGCCGTTGAGGACAGTAGACACAGCCTCTAGCTTGCTAACAGCCTCGTCGCCTCCTGGAGGAGATGACTGCTGGGGCGGCACACTCGCATTTGGGCTTGCCTGGGAGTGCGGAGGACCGAGTGATGAAGATTGGTGGTATATGGACGGCCCCGGTTGTTGTTGAGGATGGCCCTGCTGACCTGGATAGGATGGCTGATGGTGCTGGTACGTCTGCGACTGGGCATAGCCCGGCGTGTTGCTGTAGGCATTGCCATTCGGCGAGGACGCCATGGAGGGCAGTGTTTGCGAAGAGGCATAATTGCTGTGCGCCAGGGGAGGAGGCGGCAGCTGATGGGGATAGGCGGAAGGCATGGTGCCGTTGGGCCCTCGCGGGCTCGAGTATGAGGTCATTGAATGGATCTCCTCGTGGATGAGCTTTTGGTTTCTGGATGGTGTGTGGTCAAGACCCCAAGACGTTTGGCCAGACAAGCTGTTTTTTTTAGCAACCGTGAGTGAGGATCTAGCGATATCGGTATTGGCTCGACGGTGCAGTGATGATAAGCGACGCTCCTGAAAGATTCGTGTATGTGTGTGTGTGTGTGTGTGCGTGTGTTTCGTCCCTACTGCTGGCCTGAGGAAGGTTGGGCAGCGGGATTAGTTTATATACTGCCCCTAAGCCCACAACCAGAAATCTCGGAGTCTGTCTGGTCGGTTGTCACCAGTGAGTGGCACCGCAGTGCAAAAAGACTGTCGTGAGGCTCTTTTCCAATGCGCCACTCAGGGCAGCGAGAGGATCACGTTGACAAGATGAAAGAGTTGGACCACCTAGACGGAACGACACTCGAGCAGTGGGGACTCTTTTGATCTGCGCATGCCAGGGGGGGTTCGATGGCTATGGGCCGGACCGTGTTGCCGTCGTGAGAGAGACTGGATGCATGGGCTGGCTGAATGTAAACGGCGGGCTGTGTTTGAAAATTGGAGGGCAACGGGAAGCCGAGGCGCACACACACACCTCTCTCTCTCTACACACACCAAACAGGACAGCACAATAGACGGGTGAGAGAGTAAGGTGGGGCCCTAGAACTTGTTGCCAGAAAACTAGGCAGGATGCTGTCTGTGCTCTCTGGCTTCTTGTGTGTGTGTGTGTGATTGTGTAAAAAGTGCATAAAATGGATGTGGACGAGAAGAAAAAGATATGATGGGGGGTTGAAAGGAAAAGGGTCCGACAGGAACAGGTCCAAGGCCAAATAGTGGAAGCAGTAGGTAGAGCATGCAAGGTTTAAAGAGAGAGGTTCAGGTTGTTAGGTTGGAAGGGGGGGGGGGTGGTGGCAGCATTTGACAGGCGCCCAGTTGCAGCAGAACGTCGTAGACCCAGAATCACCCATGCTGACCTAGCCCAGCTCTACGGGCCAAGTTGTGGTTATCCAATGGTAATAATGGTGACCCTGTTGCATCAGGGGTGTAGGGGGGGGAAGGGGAGAGGGGAGAGGGGATTGTACCATAGTACTGAGGTACGTGCAGCGGCGCGCAGTGACGGCGGGGTAATCAGGTATCCAAGTATCATAGTACCATAACATGATTGTATGGACCGGGAAGTAGTGTTCCGCACTATTACAGCTGTGTTAATGCATACCCTACACTATAGTAGGTGACGGGCTATAGTAGTATGGTACGGCGGCGGATACTATAGCACCACAAGACTTGCGTTATGCAGGTAGCCTTTTCTTTTCTTCTTTTGTTTGGGGGAGGGGTATGATATAGGGGTTGGAAGAGAGAGAGAGAGAGCCACCATTTACTGCTGCAGACTACCTGTCATCTTTTTATTTTTGCCTTTTTCTTCATCTTATTTTCTTATTTTTTTGTTTTGTTGTTTGTGGTAAGAGAAGAAGGGGTGGTTAGTAAGAGGGATGATTTGAGAAGATGGGTGGGGGGAGGCGACCGAGGGGGTGTGTGCTATGTGGTGCTGTTGGTGCTGCTGCTGCTGCTTGCTGGGACCAAGTAATTAACGGCGTACTACGTAGTATGGTACACTGGCTGACAGGCCTTGCCAGATGCAGGGTTTGATCTGGCCAAATAACCTCAGACAGGCTAGGTTAGGCCCATTTCAAGCAAGTCTAGCCTCTCAATCCAGTAAGTCAGTGCATACTAAGATTAACACACTGGCCCCAAGTGAGGTACCGTACCATACCACATAGCAGGTAGTATCGTAGTGTACCACAGTTAAGTGTGCCCCCCAAACCTGACTTGTTTGATAGAACTCATCACAGTCGTAGCTGCCAGACTTGATAGTCAGTAAATTCTCAGGTAGGCTCACCTCATGACTCTTTGAGCCCCCTTTCCCCCTTCCTTCCTCTCCATTTTTCCCTTTCCCCCTTCCCTCTACCCTCTCTTCTCTTTCCTCAGAAGTCGCACAATCATTATCTTCTTCCTCCGTCCCCTTCGTCACCCCTTCAGGTCTCTGCCGGATCCTTCCCGCAGGTGCCCACCACCCTCTGTGGTCTGCCCTCCATTTCATCCGCCCCCCCTCTGTCTCTCTCTCTCTTTCTCTCTCTCTCTTCTGATGTGTGTGTGTGTGCCTGTGGTTGCCCCTCTTGAAAAGCCCCACCGTCCCGCTGCGGCCCCACCATTCCAGGGAACCGGCAGACGGGAATTGCCTCCAGGTGGCCTTGCACATACTGAAAAGTGGCAGTGGCCACAGGCACTGACACCCTGAAAAATGCTTGGGTGCTCGGATGGTCTGGGCAGGAAGGAAGATCAGTGGGCCCCCTCCGAGTGCGATAATTTCATGCTTGTTGCGTCTATGCACAATCACCATCCGGACCCGAATCTGCACCGGCCAGTAGTCATCTCGGGGACGACTAGCCGGCTATGAAGCCGATGATATGTGGTACTTATATACAATCAGGGCCCTTGCATGCTACCTGTCATTTACTGATAGTCCATATTAACAAGCCTGGCCTGCGCAATATACGCGTGTTTCGTGGAGCTTATTCCCTTGCCCTCATCTCTTGTGGCAATCAGACGGCGCTGACACAGCCCCGGGACTGGCATAGACGCGGCTGCAGAGAGATCAGCATATTGCATTGTGCGCCCTCCTTTTGTCGGATCTCCCACTGTAATCATGCATCAACCGGCCGCCAAGGCTCAGAGACGAAACTGTGGCTCGGAATATATATTCACGGTGGACTCGTTCGTTCAAAAAAAAGAAGAAGAAGAAGAAGCAAAAGGAAAAGAAAAAGGCAGAGACAAAGAGGCCCGAGCATCAAGATCCCCTCTGATGTTGCGCGCGCATAGACGCCACCACCGCTGCCAAACCAAGCCGTTCCTCTCTCACCGGTCGAGTAACGCAGAGAGGCTTGACTGCAGTCAGGTGTTCCACTGTGCCGGAACCAGGTGGGTCTGCCTAAATTGTACATGCCCCTGGCCCAACCTGCTCTTGTGGCGCCCACGCCAATGGTAACAAGGTGCCACGAATTGGCAGCCGACCACCACGGGCAGCGACGTCGTACGACCTAGGCGGCCTTTTCTTTTCCTATTCCTGCCTTTTTCTTTTCTTTTCCCTCCAGATGAATGGGTCCTCGTCATGCGTCGCATTTACTCTCTGCGGTATGCCGATCTGCAAGCCACCCTTTTTTCTTCTTTCTCTCTTGACGTCTCACCATATGCTGGTCAAGCTGCACGCGAGCCCGCCCAGCTGGACTGAACTTGTCTCCGCCCCTCGGCCACTCACAGCCCAGTCCACGGCTGCACACAGTGCTTTTTTTTTTAAGACTGCTTTTCTATACTCTTGTGTAACCTTGGAGGCCCGATCCTGATACGGCTGCGATGGGTTCGTGCAGAAGGTTGATACGAGGAAAGCCAGCGGCCTCTCGTGCGCTACACAACCCGATAGACACACACGTCTTTCATGCCTGACAATTGGGTTGGGGGGGTTGGGGGAGAGGGGGGGGGGGTTTGTTGGTGTCACGACCACCACCACTAAGCACGCATGATTTCTTCCGCTTCTTATCTGCGGAGGTGCTGTAACACGCTGCAAACAGCTTACTCAGCTAGGCACACACATACATCACACACACACACACGCACACTGCTTTGTTGGTGTCCAAGCAGTCTTGACGCAGCCTTGCCGAGCGACGTGTCTCAAAAAATGCTCCAGCCTTGTGGTCTCGACCATGGACACTACCGACAGTCGCATAAACTCTCGGGGAGATGGGAGACAGTCTGATGCTATCTCTTCTGTATGATGACTACGGAGGTCCTTTCTTTCCTCACCAGAACGGCCCTGCCATATCCTCAATTCAGAGGCCAGTTTGCAATTCTGATGGTTAGAAAGAAGAGAGAGAAAAGAGATAAGAAGAAAAGAAAGAAAGGCCTAGTAGATCTGCGGGACTGAATGGTCCGGGTACGGTACAGATCTGCGACCCTCAAGCAGGTTAGAGAGGGCTGAGAGATGATTCCTCTACAAAAGTAGCCAGCCAGCCTTGTTGATTTGTTCAGGAAGAGAAAGAAGAGGGAGCCAAACCAAGCCCAGAAAAAAATTACAGGTTACTTTGTATTCATTTGCTGGCCACAAATACACACAACAAATGGACTTGAAAAGAAGGAGGAAAAAAGGAAGAAGAGAGAAAAAAAAAAAAAAAGAGGTATATTCTTGCATTGCACTGAATGTGCTGAATATTGATCAATTGCCTATGCTCCTGCCTAGTAGTAATACTCTTATCTGGACAGCTCCTTGGAACTGCTACAAAAAGACTTGTCCATCTAACGCATGGTTGGTGTTGATGGGATACACGAAAGCCAACAAAAACAACTCACTTTCCGTAACCTTCCCCCCCCCCCCCCCCCCCCCGGTCCGCCAAACCATCCCTTTGTCCATATCAAGAGTAGCAAATTGTAAATGCCCTTCCTCCCCGAAGCTCCTGACCCCGGGGTTTCTGGACAGCCACGACAAAAAGAGAATTTCCTTGGCAAAAGAAAAGAAGAAAAAAAAGAAAAAAACACTTGAGGGCTGAAGATTATAAAGGCAAGGGCGCCTGCCCCCGACCCCAGAGCCAGCAAAAGGCCAGCAAAGATTTTGGTAGTCTTTTTGTTTTTTGCATGATCCCCCTTTGCAGTTCCGTTTCACCCTGCTGTGAAAGAAAGAAGAAAGAAAATCGGTCCCAATCTCCATGTTGAGAAAGCCAGACAAATGAAAAGAGAAGTCGTGATGGTAGCTGCGCCCCCGCCTCTTTCCTTCACAGCCAGCACACTTTTTTTTTCTGTTCGGTTTTTGTTTCTTTTGTGTTGTGTGTGTGTCTCTGCAGCACAGGCTCATGCAAAATGAAATGGTGTGAACGCCCGCCTGCGGATTTCTGGTATCTTCTAACAGGCCGATTTCCCCTTGAACTCCTCCGGGAATTAAAAAAAAAAAAAAAGGAAGACAAGAAAAAAGAGAATGCATGCTTGCTCCTCCTTGTTTGTCGTAATGTGTAATACACATGAGAAATTCTCATGAAAGTTGAGTCAATAGACAGTCCCCACGATCAGGTCTCGTTGAAGAATAGAAGTCCGTCATCTAGAACGCCCGCACACCCAGCGGCCACGCTGTGCTAGCATGTCCGCCAAGTCAAGTAATCATTCATGTTGTTCGCGCATTCATCACGAATCGGCTAGTTTGGCGAAATGTTTGGACCAGATCCAGCCGACAAGATTGTGTGGGTCGTCCTGGTTTTTGGCAAGCCACAATTCGCCCTTCTCAGCGACGACATCGAAGATCTGCCAATATGCGTGGTCAGTAAGATGGCTGGTTTGCAGAAAGATCACAATGGAAGAAGACGAACCTCTCCGGCTGTATATGTCAGATAAGGGTAGCCAGCCTCGTGCTTCGTTGTCTCGATATTAAACTCAAAAAGGGATGCAGCAAGCCACAACACGTTGTAGCCGTTGTTGATTTGACGCTCGCGCGATGATGCACGAGATGATGAGCCAGGCTGGGGCTCCTCGAGGGTTTCGGTCAAGGGCAAGGCAGACTGAAAGAGCCCAGAATTGCGGTGCCCGTCGCCACCAGAGATTGGAGGGCTGGTGGCAGAGTTAGACTCTCGCCGCAGGTGGTTCGAGGACAACGACTCGATGCTAGGCCTTGGGACGCCCGCAGAGTCATAGCTTCGTCCCGTGCCAGGTCGTGTCGTGATGGGCGGGACGTTGCGCGGGGCACTGGAGATGTCAGAGGACACCGGCGAGGCAGGACCACGTGAGGTAAGACCTGCGTAGTAGTCCCTGTAGAAGTAACTGGAAGAACCGGGAGCACCATTCTTGTTGTTGGGCGGAGGTGATATCGGGAATGGTGGGTTGTGTTGTTTGGCGAAGTCCGGCGTGGGTAGTGTTGGAATATGATCGCTTGTCATGGACAAGCCGCGGAGCCGCGGGGTCCCAAGATCAGAAGGTCGTGACCTGATTCTGGAGACGGTCTCGTCTGTTGTGGATTGAGACGTTCGGGACCTCATGGTGTGGTTGAGGATGCCGAGAGCCATGATCTGCTCTTCCATCTCCTTGAAGTCTCGCTGGAACGTTGTCACGACCTCGGAGATCTCGCGGGCTTCTGGGACTGCCCCCACGGCTCGGATCTTCTCGCTCCATATGAACCACCACTTAGCCTGGATGTTGATCATGTTGCCGAGACAGATGTTGCCGACTTTCTCGGTAAGCGCAGAGAGCTGCGGCAGTTCCTTCTTCAGGGTGTCATTCAATGCCTCGTAGTGCTCCACCAGCTCCGAGAGCTGTTTGTCTATCTTCTTGCCGCTCTTCTTCAGCTGGACGGACTTCTCATAGTCGAGGCGTCGCTTGTTCCGCTTCTTCATGGCGAGCAGAGGGTTCTGATAGCTCCGGATGACAAGCTCGAACGGCTCTATCACATGTTTGCGGATCGCAAAGAGCTGTTGTTGTTCACTTGTTAGCTATAGTGTGTGGTTTCAGCTGTTGGTTGACAGTGCTTACGTGTTGATCCAGGGCCACCGTCTTGATGTCTCTCATAGAGACATTAAATTGGACCCATTTGGCTTCGAGCTCCGGGTGCGGACCAGGCTGGAGCCTCATGACCAGCTCCATCGCAGACAAGTAATCCAGGAACGTCTGTACATAGGCGGCAACCTGCCTAGTGTAGAACTCCACATCTCGGAGAACGACCTGCAAGCGCAGGTAATCGTCACTGAACTTCTCGTTGAGCTTGAGATACTCGGGATCCTCGGGTGTCCGGTTGCTGGAGGCCTGCAGCTTGTCGACCCTCTTGCCAAAGGCTCTGGCGAAGCCAGCCTTGACATCCGAGTCTTTGCCCTTCCTGCCTACGATTTGTCCGACCAGCTCGAAATTCTTCTTGGTCTTGTTGATGTCCAGGATGGCAGTCTCAACCGAGATCCGGGCGGCTACCAAATCCTCCCGGTCGGGATGATCCTCAGGCGTGTACTGTAGCAACTGAGCAATGAGATTGGGATACTTGGTGATCCTCTGCATGGGCTTGATGAGAAGCGAGTCCAGGTTCCACGCGGCTGTGAGGTCTCTGGCCACCTCGTTGCACTCGTTCAACCACACCTGCACTGTCGGGTCTTGCTGGATTTCGATCAAACGCTTGTTGGCAACGTCGCTCGTCCGGAGGAACCCCTCGTGTGCCGCTCTCATCTGCTCAATGTTACGTATAAACGCCGGTCCGATGATGGTCATACGATCCTTGACATCGTCTGTCTCGTCGCTTGCTGCTAGAATACTGGGCGGCGACACCAGCGTTGTGGAAGATGGTGTTGTCGAGGGAGGAACAACTGATGCTGTCGTCGAGGCGACCGAGCGAATCGTATTCGCATCCGAAAATGTCGAGTCCTCCTTCAGCATCGGGGACCGCTTCCCTCGAGGCACGTACACGCTCGTGACGCCGTCCTTGAGTTCGCTCAGGAAAGTCGTGTGAAAAGCGACAATCTCGTGCGTGTTGCGGAAGATCAGCTTGATGGTCTTGTCATCAAGCTTCGGGCATGCCTCCGCCGTTCCCTTGTAGATCTCCTCGACAACGTTCATGTCCCTGACGAAGACTGCTTCGGTGTCCACTATTTCCCTGATGCACAATTGCCGTTGGCGCAGGCGGTTCTTTTCTTTCCTGGCTGTGGCAGACTCCTCATCCACGTCCTCGGACACCTTGCGCTCGCTCTCGACAGGCGTATGGGCGGGGATGCCGCTGTCGAGTGACTGAGGAGACGAGGCGTCGTGATAGTCATCGCTCTCCCTGCGTGCTATGGGAAAGCTGATGGTCCCATTCTCGTCTCTTGTGGCAGAGCTCGTGGACCTGTGATCGTCATAGTAGCCACTGGCTGGGCGCGAGCCGGCGTCGGGAGGTGGCGGTGGCGAGTGATCTGGCAGCCTGGGGATTCGCGGACCGCGATCAAGCCCAGGGGCGTAGGATCCGAAAAAGATGCCTCGCGTGTCAGACTCTGCCGCACGATGGTGCTCGGTGCCCTCCTCGTCTCCGCCGCCGTCTATGTAGTAGCGACGTCTGAACGAAGAGGAGTCATCGTCGCGCAGTGACTGGGGCCGCGATGCATCAGCCTCACTCGTGTCAGCATAGTCCAGACGCCGTGAGTCCCTGCTGCTGTATGACAAATCTGTCCACATGGACTGCTGGCTCGATCGGTTGGCCGGAGTCGTCATCGAGGGGACATTCAGGCTGTTGGAGGTGTCAGGGGAGCGCTGCGCCTCGCCTGCAGCCGAAGGACCATCCGAGATATCCACATCAGAAACTGTGTATGTTGAGTCTCGGAGGCTGGCGATGTTGTCCTTCAAGCGCGGGCCGGTGTAGAAGTCCTCTAGCGAGTCCATCTGTGGCTCATCCCGTGGCTGCATGTACTCTGCCTCTTCCTGCTCGGCGTACGGCGGAGAGCCAAAACCGGCATCTCGACTTATGATAGTGACAGTGGTTGTATGGTACGGCTGCGCGACGTACGGCTGTGGCTCATACTCATCCTTGACTGTAGCTTGTGGTTCAATAGCAGGCTCGACTGGTGGCTGCTGCTGCTGCTCAGCCTGCACCTCTGGCTCGTATTGCAGTTCGGGCTGGTGGTGATACTCGGAGATGTGGTGAGGGTCGACGTCGGAGACCGACACTGTGTCGTAGTCGTCCGTGAAGGCCCCGGGGATCGAAGGTTCAGCACCAGATGCGGTCCGCGACGATGGGCCCTGAGGGCCACGCCCGGGAGAGGACGGCTCAAGAGAGATGGCGATTGGAATGCTCTCTTCGTCAGCGAGGTCCTCGAAGGGATCCCGGTAGGTTGCCCTCTTGTAGGAAGACGAGGATCGCGGGGCGGCCGGAGCTTCAGTCTGGGTGTTGTTGCTGCTGCTGCTGCTGCTGTTGTTGTTGTTGTTGTTGTTGTTGTTGTTGATAGGTGGTGGCTGTTCAGGGGACCCCTCATCGTGTGTCGAGCGCTCAGGCACCGGCGGCTCTGTCTGGGCTTCATGGTCAAACTCAGTGATGACGCTAGTCTCCGAAACAGCTGATGGAGGCGCCTCATCCTGGTCGAAGGGTGGTGACCCTACGCTTGGGAAAGTCCCGGGAAGCCCTAGGGTAGGAGAATCGAGACTCAGCACAGGCGGCGGCGGGGGCCGGACTGTGCTGGGTGGTGCGGCGCTGTTCCCGATCGATACAGCTTCATCGGCGCCAGCTGTCTCGGCGGCGCTGTTCTCCTTTCGTGACTCCACGTCATGGGACGCGTCAGATGTTCTGGTGGGCTCCCTTGCCGCCTCGAGTGCTGCAGCTTCGGCAGCCGCAATCTGTGCCTCTGCTCGGGCCTGTGCGCGAGCCTTTGCCTTCGCAGCCGCCTCGAGCTCCTTCTTACGCCTCTCCGCTGCAGCCTCCCGAGCCTCTCTCGCTTCCGTGTCTCGTATCGTCTTGCTGTATTTGAGTTTGATAGTCTCTCGCCGCTGCGCAAAGTCAACTGGCCCGCCTAGCGACAGCTTCCTTCTCCGTGCTGGTGGCGCCTCCTGTCTCGAGTCGGATCTCGCCGAGGGCCTGAGAGGCGGATTATTAGTATGGGGAGGCCTGGAGCTGTCGACAGTCTTCAGCCTGGAGCTGGCTGTGGTTGCCTGCGACACGGGCTGCCTCGGCCGGGAGCTTCGGAGCGGGGGTGATAGCTTCGGCGGCGGAGAGATGACAGCCGCGAGACGGGCGTTAGTGGAGTTCGGGGCAGGTGTTGTCTTTCGGGCAGTCGATGGCCCCGTGGGCGTCTTTGATCGGGTGACAGGCGTCTTTGCACGCGTCACGGGCGTGCTTTGTTGTCTCGACGTCCTGCCGCCAGGCGGCACCCGCCGCACACCTGCTGGCGAGTTGGAGCGGGTCGACGCTGGACTTGCAGGATCTGAAGGTGTGCTGAATTTTTTGTTGTTCATGACGGGGAGCCGAGAGGACGAGGGCGAGTGAGGCGAGTACGACTGCTCCAATTGTCGCCGCAGCTGCGTGTTGGTGTTGATTGGGGGCGCTTTGGGACCGGGCTGGTCACTCTGCGACCTCGTGTGAGACCTCGTGGGGCTCTCGTCGGTGCGGTGGTGTGCGCCATTCCTCTGGGGTGAAGAAGCCCTGCGGTACCAGTCGGTAGGCGAGGCAGGTTCGGCGGGGGCGTCTGATGGACTGCGGTGACGCTGCTGGATCGAAGGGTCTAGTCCTGAGGACTCCGCCTCCCCCCTCCGCAGCGAGTCGCCCTCGATGCCGAACCCGGGCGTCTCTGCGTTGACGTCCTCTTGCCGTATCTCCCCAAAGAGGAGAGGCTCACCTGGAGCAGACGGCGGGAATGACGACGAAGACGATTGCTGCTGCTTATTGCTCTGGGATGATAATGACGACTGGTTCGTGCCATGTGTAGGGTGGGTGTTGTTGTTCGAGGGGCCGGTCGCTTTCGGCCGGCTGATGCGGCTCGCAAATGACTGTGAGTTGGTCGAGACTTGGTCCTCTGGCAGGAACCTAGACCGCTGAGTGGCACCAGAGGCGCTGCCCTTGGGAGAGTCACCCGCGGGCGCACGCAGCGATGAGTACGACTGGGCGTCACCCATGGTCGCAGAGCGGCCGTTGACGGGCCTCACGGCGCCGCCCCTGGCGACATTTCGTGATGGCGTCCGGCGGGCGTCCGCTGGGGACGAGGTCCCCCCATTCTGCTCGAACCGCTTCTTCATGTCCTTGACGCTTGCCCTCGCAGCGGGAGGCACCGCAGTTCCAGTGGCGGAACGAAACCTGTTTCCTTCGTTGGGCACGAATCGATCGTCGACGGGGTTGGATGCTGAACGGTAGAAGGGCCTCGTGCCAGCAGCACGGCCGCCTTGTAGGGCTGGCAGCTTGGAGGAAGCAGCAGTGCCGTTGCTGTTGCTGGTGGTGTTGGACCGTGCGGGTGGGGCGCGGCGGTTGGTCGAGGCGGCTGAGGCCATGGGGTCGTGGGTCGAGGAGGGTGCCGGGTCGTGTTTCGCGGCCTCGAAGTTCCTGTAGCCTCGGTAGAAGTCGTCAGGGCTCCCTCCAGGGGCGGCAAGCGCTGCAGCATCTGAGGCTGCAGCATGGAAGTTGTCATAGGATAAGGGTGACGGGTCGAAGGGTGAGGCGTCGTCCTCGTCAGGAGGAGACAGGACACGATGTCTCTCGTCTGGAGGCGAGTACGGGTCGAGGGCAGTGATGGCGTCGTAGAGAGGCTGGTCGTTCTCGTATCTTGTGAGGTGTTGCTGCTGTCTGGACGGGGAGGAGAGGTGGGTGGGGAGGTCGTGGTGGGCTTGGGGATGATGGGATGAGGGCGAGGTAGCTACCGCCAGGCCAGGGTCCTGGCGAAGATCCTCGTCTTCTCGATTGCTTCCGTCCATGGTGGCCTGTACATCACTCCTACTACCCGTCTGCACCTATTACTGTGGACAACAGGCCAACGAGTTCTGGGGATCGCCCCAACCCCCCTGCGGCTGGGTCGTGTTGTACGTGTAGAGAGAATAGAGGGAGAGACAGTGTGTGGGTGGGTTTTTGCTGCTGCTGCTGCTGCTGCTGCTGCTGCTGCTGGAGTATGTCGCGAGAAGGGTTCGGGCAGCCTGCTGGGGTGGGCACTTTACACTCTCGCACTGACACACACAACACACACTCACACACAACTTTCCCACACTATCCACACTTGCCAGTGACAGTGGGACTAAATGATTGAGCGGAAAGTGAGTTGGGCGGAGGATTGGGCGAGGGTGAGAGACTCTCATGCAGTCACCAGCGCCAGCAGGAGGGGTTCGCCAGGGTAAGAGACGACGGGCATCGAGGTGCGGACGTGCAATGTGAGTGGAGGACGGGGTTGGAGGGTTTCGGTTGGCCAGAAAGAGATGCCAGGAACTCCCTGCGACGGCGGCAACAAGGGAGGGCGCCGTGGGCCAGGAGGGGACTGCGGGATGCGGACGATCAGGCGCGTGGTGTGTGGTGACTGGCGGCGGGTGAATGCCCAGTGTTCGAAGCTGATTGTCTCTGGCCGTCTGCAAGTGGCCTGAAAACGAATTATATTCCCGTGCAGTCATGAAGGATTCTCAAGAAAGAGACCGGTCAGCCGTTCACCCCCTCCTTTGGAGAAGTAGGCCTGGGAAAGTGAGATGAAGGTAGGTGGTGGTAGTACGAAGGTAAACTACGAAGGGTAGTCACAACTTTTGAATCGCACCTGCTCCTGTGGGGATGACGCCAGTAAAACTTTGGGCCTCGGAAGGGCAACAGATCAATCAAATCCACAGTGAGGGAGGACGGGGGGGGGGGGGGAAGGGGAGGGGTGAAGGTGGAGGTGGAGAGTGGAGAGGGGCGGTTGCAAAGTGAGGGAGGGAA
>JACWST010000112.1:0-116378 GCA_014850475.1 Cryphonectria naterciae | reverse complement strand
CTGGAAGCTGGTATGAAAAGATTCCTCCGGATTTCCAGAAAGAAGACGCCTGGTTGCCCCCCCCCCCCCCCCCCCCCCCCCCCTTCGGTTGTCCAACTGTTTCTTTCCGTTCCATTAGGACTAAGGTACGCTATTTCGAAATTGTACACAAAAGAACCAACGTACCTGAACCCCCTGCGGTCACCATACAGGCTCTCCACAAGCAGTGGAACCTCGAGAGGTCACAAACCCAATTGAAATGGTCCTGATACGAATCATCCAAGCACCCACTTAGGTATACTGTATATTTGGGCTGTTTCTAGCGGCTTTTTTGGTTTTTCCTTTCCTCCCTCCCCGGATGTTGTATCCACGATGGTACACTCGCATATGCATGGTCCTTTTGATAGTTTACTATGATTTCAATATAGTCACATTGATATTTTTCAGAAATGCCAGCCCAGTACTTCAAAAGTCTCCTAGTATATGCCGCAGCGAATCTAAAGCTGGTATTTTATCAGTTTACAAATAAGAGTCTCACAAACACCACCAGATCTTATGTGCCTAATAAGTAACCTAAGGCGGTTGTAATATTCTCTCTAGTTATACAAACACTGCGGCTGCTAATTTTAGTATAGAAGGACTGGCTACAGTAGATCAAGTAGTTTTTTTGTGTTTATTTTCCCCTCCTTAGTAAAAGGGGTTTGATTAAGAGAAAAGAAGATATGAATGAACTGCTAAAGCTAGAAACAAATAGGTATGAATATAGCGCACAGCAATTGTGAAAGACTACTTTTCATTAGTAACTTGATACTTGATACAAAATCCTCCTTTCTACACGCAGTAAGCAAAGATGACAATTGAAAAGGACTCTATTTACTACCAGGACTGTACCAATTGTATTCATACACTACACCCAACTGCGCGCATTTGGTTCTCAATGGTTTGATCTTACAACTCAAGCTGATCTTGCCATCATATCAGTAGCAATGATGCCGTCGCCAGCTGTTGTGCCAATATGCTAGACTTGTATTCGTCAAGAAACCTACCTTATTCTCTTCTTCTCGGCAGAGATAGCATTCGCCGCCCTTTTCTGTACACTTTCAACCGACTACGAGCAACTCAAGTTCCCATCCACCGCCCTATCAACACGCTTATGAAAGGTTTTTCTGGATTACGCCGTCATCCTCTATGGCACAACATCCACTATCAAACGCACGTTGTATCCCACCTAAGTTTTTGAATCGGATGAATCACATTCATATATCTATCTTCTTGGCTTTATATAGCGATGCATACTGTGTGGCTGTTTAGGGATTCCATCTGGCGTGCGCCGAATCTGGGTCAGTACATGCAGCATAGTATTGAACAGCGGTTGTGACTCGAATGTGATAATCATTGCAACTTTGAGCCGGGCTCCATCCAGCGCCAATGTCAAGTGCGACTCTGGATCCACATCAATCCTTTCTGAGATTTCCTCTTTTTCTTCTTTTTCCATATCATTTCGTGCATAGATTATAATAAGTATAATAAGCAGTCTCCTGAAAAGGTCACGAATATCTTGCTGACCGTCTTTTTTTTTTTGAGGGGCGTTGGCTGCAAGGGTGGGCTTGTCACATCGCTAGTCCAAACACGGTATGCAGCGTGCAGCAGCTCCCTGAGTTGATTGTTTTATATTCGACATGGCAGCCCCGACTTGTGATCTTGAATCCCCAACAACATAACGAATTATAATCAGAACAACCATCAATCAGGCTTCTTGACGACCATGGCCGTATCATACCGCACTGGTATCACCATCCTCCAGTTCATCTTCTTTGTGCCCTCGCTCGTCCTGGCCGTGTTCCTCTGCTTCCATAATGGCATAAAATGGGCCAGCACATGGCGCTTCATCGCCACCCTCTCTGCACTTCGAGTCGCCGGCGACATCTCCTATTTTATTTCTCTATTGCACCCCTCACTCAATGTATATATTGCCGTCATCGTCTGCGAGCTGTTGGGTCTCGCCCCGCTGATGCTAACTCTCGTCGCCTTCGTTGGCCGGGTGTAAGTAATTACATCAAAGCATTGTTCCCAACAGGTTCCACATTCTGGTGACCATCGTTTGCTCTCTCTCTTTCGTCTTCCTAACATGCAAACTTCTCCCCCCAAACAGGAACAAGATCACCCACACCATCCCCGCCAGATCCTTCCCCATGATCTCCCTCCTCTCCCTCGTCGGTCTCGTAATCGGCATCGTCGGCACCACTCGCGCCCTCGACGACGCCCCCACCCCCGACGACGTCCACATCAACGCACTCATCAGGGCAGCCCTAGCCATCTTCCTCGCCGTCTACGGCCTGATGATCATCGGCTTCCTCTCCGTGGCACTGGACATTGCCCGCCACCCGGCCAAGCGAGCCGCCCTCGGGTCCGAGATGCGCATCCTCGTCACTATCGGGCTGGCCTGCCCGTTTGTGCTTGTGCGTCTGGTCTATGGGGCTCTCGGGGACCTCACGGAGGAGGCCAAATACAGCACCCTGTATGGGAGCGACACGGTCTATCTCTGCATGGGTGTTCTTATGGAGATCGTGGCCGTGACGATCTGTCTGGCTTCGGCGTTCCTTGTGCCTGTGCCTGAAGAGAAAGATGGTGCGGAAGAACGAGTTGGGCTGCAAGACACGAGGTACGGTAGCACACCTTCACCTGATACACAAGAACACACTATGATTTAAGGGACAGTTGGTTAGGTTCGTAGAGGCCAAGAGAAAGAAGGGGGAGAAGGAGAAGAAGAGGAGGAGGAGGGGGGGGGGGTTGCTGGATGGTCGGGCGAAAGATGTCATTTGGTGTATACGTGGATTTGAGCAGCATTGTTGGAACTAATTACTTGTTGAACATACATTTACATTTACATTTCTAGACTAGACTTATGCTTTGCTTCACCTGAAAATTAACTCAAGGTACTAGGAACTGATTTGTCTCCATATGTCCCGCCAAGTACCCATATGATGTTCACTATATTTTATTTAATATCATCATGACATGATGACATTTCTTTTTAGTCTACCTACAGTCTAAAGCAGGTAAAGAATAATGAGAAAAAGAAAGTGAAGCAGTGAAATATGGCACCCTAAATGATGTGATCTATAGACAGGACTCACATATAAAATTCTAAGTATGTATGCAAGGAGAGGCGCTGACAGGGGCAGTGCTACAGTGCCATCGTGTCAGACAATCTCGTTCTCATGTCCAAAAACGGAGGAACTCGTCACATTGAAGGGACACTCAGAGGTAGAAACAAATCTTGAAATGAATACGAGCACTGCCTCGATGGGAACAATCATTTATGCCTCCTTTCAGTACAACCGTACAATGCTCAAAAAGGTGCCATAATCAATCGCCCGAGTGACCCCTGTGGCCCATGTTGCGGTACTGGTTACCCAAATAGGCATGCAGCGTGCCACATGCTCGACTCTGGTTGGGTGCCCTTCCATTTTGGCGGCACGACGCGAGAACGCCCGCTCTTCGGTACAGTAAGCGATAACGGGCACGTCCTAAGCCCTGGCCGGGGTTTTCTTTGACACAATTAATACCCGGAACGGACATCTCTGCAGTGCCCGGAATACCGCCCCCACATCGCCCAAAGCTCAGCCTCGACGAGTTTCAAGGTTGCTATGTGTAAGTGCATACCAAGTATGGACGCCTGGAAGCCTTGCACAGGTAACGAGTAAAAATAAAAAAAAGTATGTCTTCTTGCTTTCCTTTTCAGGGCATTATTTGAAAAGTCCGTCTACGTGGTGGTGGGTCCTGGCTTGCCCGGCTGAAAACATCATGATGGCTGAAGTACCGAAGCGTGACCTTTTGCTACAGCCCTGCATGCGTCTATCCATCCATCCATCCACCCAGCGCATAGTCATGGTAAGCGTACGACCCCGAGCGGAGGGTTGCATGTAGAGCGGTGCGTACGTACGTGTCGGACATCCACGGAGGTTTCGTTCATTTTTAGACATTGCAATATGTCGAGAGACGTCTTGACGTCAACCAGTTTGCGGTCCGCTCCGTGTATAAATATTGAAGACTGGCCCACGACACCAGTCTCAAAGTCCAGTCTAGCGGGACTCACAAGTGTTTTATTCTTCTTTCCAAGAGACAAGCTCACACTGATTTATCTTCTCATTTTAACTTCATTGTTCATTACCTCTCTCTCTCTCGCGCGCGCGCGCATCTTCTCACATACATACACCATGTCCTTCCCAAACATAGCCATTGTCGGCGCCGGTCCTGTAGGCTGCACCCTCGCCCGCCTCCTCCATCTAAAATTGCCCCCCTCGGCAACCATCACCATCTTCGAGGCCGACACGTCGCCCAACTACCGCTCGCAGGGCGGCATGCTCGACCTGCACACGGCGACAGGGCTCGCGGCGCTCGAGGAGGCAGGGCTGACGGGCGAGTTTCTCAAGCACGCACGATACGACGGCGAGTCGCTCAAAATCACGGATAGGGATCTGAAGGTGTACATTCATATGAATGCAACCGAGTCGCCGGAGGGGGCGGGGGAACACCTGGGGGGCCGGAGACCGGAGATTGACAGGTCGGCCCTGCGGGAGCTGCTGGCTGCGAGTGTGCCCGACGGTTGGATCCGGTGGGGGTGGAGGCTGAAGGAGGTGGTTCCCGCAAAGGATGACGGGGCGCCGAGGGATCACCAGCTTGTGTTCGCGGTAACGGAAGAGGAAAAACAAGACGGCGCCGCGGCGGTGACGAGGACAGAGACGGTGTCTGGATTCGACCTCATCGTCGGGGCCGAGGGAGGGTGGAGCAAGGTTCGGAGCGGGGCGCTGAGCAGCACAAAGCCGTATTTCTCAGGGATTGTGGCGCACGAGCTGCGTCTGTACGACGCGGCGAAGACGGCACCCGAAGTGTGTCAGGTGGTCAACCGCGGCAGCGTGTTCGCGCACAGCGACGGGCAGAGGGTGTCGCTGCAGCAGATGGGCGATGGGACCCTCTACATCACAGTCTGCTACCGCGCCGAGGACGAGAACTGGCTTTTCGACAAGGCACGGTGCGGGTTCGACGCGACAGACCTGGAAGAGACTAAGGCGGCCGTGATGGAGAGGCTGAACGACTGGCACCCCCTGGCCAGGGAGGCTGTGTCCAAGTGCTCCGTGTACACGACGCCCAGGAGCCTGATGATGCTCCCTGTGGGCTTCCACTGGCCGCACAGGGCCGGCTTCACCATCGTTGGCGACGCGGCGCACCTGATGACGCCGTTTGCGGGGGAGGGGGTCAACGTAGGCATGGAGGACGCGCTGAGGCTGTCGAGGGCGATTGCTGCGGCGGTGGGGGGCGAGGGCAACGCTGGGAGGCTGGATCGCGAGGTCGCCGCCTACGAGGCTGAGGTGCCTGTCCGCGCAGGCTCGTACGCCAGGCTGACGGACGAGCTGCGGCGGGCCTGGTTCTTCACTGAGAACTCGCCCAGGGCTGTGCTGCCCAAGATGGCCAAGGCGCATGCCCAGTTCCACGCACCGACGCTCTTGAAGCCTTTCGTCGGAATCCTGGCGGCTGGGTATGGCCATTACAAGGCGAGGCATCCGAACTAGAACATCTTGTGTCTGTCTTTATTGTCTCGGTCGGGAAGGGTGCCACCAGGTTCTGTACAATAGCTTTGTTCTGTCGTCCCCATGGTCTCCATTAGTAAGAGGATAACAAACATTGAGCCACATGAAAGGTGCATTGATGCTCACTGATTGATTCTGGGTTTGTGTGCCGTGCTAGAATAATTGGCCCGAGACATCATCGTGTACATGCATCAAGTACTCAAAGTATACAGCTTCGAGAGGTCTTGCCCCAAGCTCCTGCTTCACCTCCTGTTCCTTTGAAAGGGAAGGTGCAAACCAGGAACAGCTTTTTTCCCTTTTCTATTGGGGAAGGAGGGGGGGGGGGTTTGTAAGAGGTTGAGGGGTTGTTCCTCTACTTGTTCATCCTTCTTGTTTGGGGGGGAAAACAGAAGAAAAAAAGAAAGAGAAAAAAAAGAGGGGCGACTATAAAAAGTAAACACAAACACAACACACACACAAAGAAGAAGAAAAGGAAGGAAAATAAACAAACAAGAAACATTATAGTCCCAAGCACTCACTACAGCACATGCATGCACACATCCACACAAATCCCATAGAGAATGATATCACCGCCAACACCAAATGCAAACAGCTCGGGCAGCCATGACCCAGAATTGCCCCGCCTGGGTGCTCAGGGGCACCTTCCCTTATCTGGATTAGCCCCCTTCTTCCCCAGCTTGTAGCTTCCCTCCTGATTGGATCCTGTCACTTGGTCCCCACCCGTGGCCTGGAGAGTGCTGTCCCTGCCCCTGCCCCGTTTCCCTGAACCACCCTGCCACCCTGCCACCCACCATCTGAGCCTACCCCCTCCTGGGCCTTCTCTCGCTGTTCATGACTGGCAAGCTGGCACCAACGGCCCCCTAGCTTTCGGTACTCGAGACGATCCAGAACCCAAACCTTGACACCTGGTGGGACACCTGCCCCAGGTAGTAGTAGTAGTAGTAGTAGCAGTAGTGGTGGTGGTGGTGGTGATTAGTTTCCTTTCCCTCTCTCAAAAAAAAACACCACCACCAACCCTCCCACCGCCACAAACCACCAACCACGCCCGGGTTCTACGAGGAACAGCAAGAGACTCTATTCTCTCTTTCTTTCTCGCCCCCGTCACCCAATCCCCCATCCCTCTTTCCTCCTTCCACTCTGTTTCCCCCAATTTTGGAGAGGAAACAGACAAGCATCGAGGAAGCATCAGTTGGAGTGTTGACCGTTCCAGGTTTCTATTTTCTCTTCTTTTTTTCTCTCTCTTCTCCTTCTTCTTCCTCTTCCGTTTTTGTTTCCGCCCCCTCCTCAACGTCGATTGTCTCTGCTTCCCTGTTTTGGGTCACTCTGTCTCTTCTCACAACCACCACGACCAGAATCTCCTGGTCTACCCCCACCCCCCTCTCCTCCCCTCCCGCTGTCCCTCCAGCTCTTACCACTCCAGTCTACGAACAAGGCCGTGTGTGCACACCTCCCTCGACAGTCTGGGTGTTTTTTCTTCCACGGCCAAGGTATTGCATCTCTGGTCGACGTTAGAGGTGCACGAAGCTGCTCCGCCATATCCTCGTTCTCGAGTGAGCCCGACCTCCAACCTTTCCCGTCGCAGAGCGCACGAGCGCACCTCGAGCCTGCCGCCTGCCTCGTCTTCGACCTGACCTGAACTGCCCTCTTCTTCAACCTGTCCTCACCTTGGACTCACGACCGTTACGACCGTACGCCCCGGCGTTTTATGTCAACGAGGTTGTTGTTACAGCGCTTGCAATAATAAGCATACAGGAGAGACGCAAAACAAATACCCACAGGGGGAAGGAAGCTGTTGTTGTGCCTGTCCACACAGACACCGCCTCTCTTGACCAGAGACCCGGACCTCTCTGTTCGCATCAGCACTGCATTGCGCCCTGCTCTGGGCACCTGAAGTTCTGGGTCGCATCGGAGGAGTGTATCGCCAAAGGTACGCGTACTACCTATGTGATTCGGACCTGACCTGTCTGTCGTTGTTGGCCCTTGCACCAGACCTGACTCGCAAAACCACGTTCGTCATTCAGGGTCCGTGATCTTTTTTTTCTGGCCCCCGTCAGGCAACTTCGCATCGCGTTCAGGCGCAGGCAACTCAAAGCCTCTCCCTCGTCCTCCTCCTTTTTTTCTTTCTCTCTCTTCTTTTCTTGAATTGCAGGTGTTTTGTGCCTCCACAAAAAGAAAAAGAGAAGAACGAGTTGCCTCTGTGCAGTCCTATACGAAGAGTCCTCTGGAACCAACTCGTAACCTGCCCATCCGCCGCCCACTCACATCACACCAATTCCGCCGTTCATCCGCCCGTTCAACGTTCCTCGATCCAGCCTAGCCTGCTAGTTGTCGAGACAGGGTCCAGCTTTTTGTCACGGCCACTACTCAAGAAGAGACGCTGGATCATTGATGGACCAAGAGGGACCCACGACAACAACCTCGAGCAATCCAGCCCCCAACAGCCTGTCGACTGTCCAGCCTGCTGTCAAGCCATTGTGCAGCAGCCTCAACAAGACCTCCTCCAGTCCAAGCACTAGGTAAGAAAGAAAATCACACAACCTGCCCTACACTGCCACTACCATTGTGCCTCCCCCCCCCCCTTTACCCACCCCTGCTTCCTCTCCTCCCAACCCTCTCTATTTTTCTTTGGGCCCTTCTCGACAACCTCCCCAGATCGATTACAGCCTTGCTCCAGCCATCAAGGCCTCCTATTACTCTACAACCCTTCCAACCCTCAATCGTACATCGGCGTTGCCGGAAAGACGTCCGTGCTGGGCTCGTCGTCCTTCCCGCCGAGTCACTCCACAAGAGGGGAGAGAGAAGTCACTGTGACTCTCTGTCTAGCAATCATACTGACCCAACCCTCAAGACAGTCTTCCGCGACGCAACACAGGGCCTGGACTCCCGACAACCCCAGTCCTACCGGCCGGTCGAATCCCCCCCGAGCGCAAGAATACCCCGATCTTGCTGCGACCAAGCCAGCGTGGAATAGTTTCTTCAATCGCGTCAAGGAGGTAAGTGAGCCCCCACACACACACACATCCTCAACACTACGTACAACCATTCAGTCCCTCGCGTCAAATCACTACTGCATACTACTACTACTACTATCGTTGCGCCCTGGCCTCTGCGCCTTGCGCGGACCCGACCCACCCGGTCCCACATGCTTCGAGCTGTGCTGTCACACCTCATCTGAAATTCCACCATGACCTCAAAACACACACACTCTCTCTCTCTCTCTGTCTCTCTCTCTCTCTCCCTCTCTGCCCCTTTTTCGATTCCTGCCCTACACACTTGAAACCACCTGTGCCTGTGCCCTCTCCGCCTCGCCTGGGACAGAAAGAGAGGCTCACACTATATATCTATCTGCTCCCCAGGGTCAGTGCGGCCAGCTCACCGTCAACGACGGAGCCGAATTCGAAGACATTTATGCCCACAGCTCCCCCGAACCGACCAGCGGCCGTCCCAGAATGGTCCAGCAGAAGAAGGCTGGTTCCGCTGAAGCGATGAACGGTTTCGGCAAACGGCAGTCCGCGATGCCTTACTCGCGGAACAGCAACAACATGCACAAGCCGCACAACGGTATGGCCACCCGCCAGCGCCCTCGCAGCAACAACAAGTCAAGCGCTGACGACCCACAAGGCAACAGGTCCGGTTTTCAAACCGACAGCAGCATCTCGAGCGGCCGTCTCGGCGACAGACGCGAGCTCCAGCGATGGGATGCCGGCGACGCCGCCACCAGCAACGGCCTTGCCGATGGCGGCCTGGAGGACTCCACAGACAGCCACAAGCCCTGGGACCAGTTTGCTGTCAACGAGAAGAAGTTTGGCGTCCAGTCTGACTACGACGAGAACCTCTACACCACCCCCCTCGACCGCAGTCGTCCTGATTATAAGGACGCGGTCGCGCGGGCCGACCGGCTGGCTCGTAAAATCGAGGGCAGCAACGCGACCTCGGCGCATGCCGCCGAGGAGCGCATGATGGACCACGTCGCACAGGGCGATGATGGTGCTGACGAAGAGGACAAGTATGTTCTGCCCATAAGACCACCACCGCCAGCAGCAGCAGCAGCAGCAGCAGCAGCAGCAGCAGTGCTGTTGTCGCTGCTGTTGCTGTTCGTTTTTTTCTCGCTAACCCCTTCTGCTACAGGTACAGCGGTGTCAAGCGCGCAGACTTCCCGCCTCTCGGCAGCCAGGGCACGAACAAGTACACGCCGCCCGCAAGACGAGCGCCGACTGGATCCGCCACCGTCAAGGGGGCCCCCGTTGACCCGGCCATCATCTCATCACAGCTGCGAGCTACCCCAAACAGCACCAGCGGCAGACAGACTGCGTCCAGGCAGGACGACACCAAGAGCCCTGTCAACAGCAACAAGGGCTCCCTGCCCCAGAAGTCATCATCAGAGGCCACCAAGCCTGCCGAGGCCGCCGACAACAAGGAGGAGGCGAAGCCCGCAGAGGGCACAACCAAGACCCAAACCGACCTCAAACTAGCCGAAAAGCCGACCACAGCCCTGCGATCGTCTCTCACCGTCACTCGAAATGGCGCGATTGCCACCAAAGAGAGCCAGCCAATAGAAAAGGAGGTTCTCGCGGCATTCAAGTCATTTGGTGATACACAGCGACAGATCCAGAAGGGCAAGGAGAAGGCTGCTAAGAGCAAGAAGCTGGACGAGCTCAAGGCGTTTGCGGCCAAGTTCAAGCTGGGCACGCCCGTCCCCAATGACCTGATTGGTATCATTGCCAAGGATCCCAAGAAGCAGCAGGAGATCCAGGACAAGGCTCGCAAGAACGCCGAGGAGGTACAGCGTGCCAAGGACGAGGCCAAGAAGGCTGATACCAAGACCCAACAGGGCGTTGCTGCCGCTGCTTCTGCTGCTGCTGCTGCTTCTGCTGCTGCTACCCCCGCCGCCGCCGCCCCCAAACCGGCGCAGTCCAAGTCGACGGAGCTCGTGCCTGCATCGTCTGGCGCTGAGACACCTGCCTCCGCCACTGCCACCACCACCGACAGCCGTGCCACGTCCCGTCAGGGTCCTGCGCAGCCACAGCACGCGAATGCTGGCGGCGCTGGGGGCGCCAACCGCCACCCTGGCAATCGTCAGTCCTACACGCCAGGCTCGTACCAGCAACAGTACCGCGGCGATCGCGGACAGGGCCAGAATCTACCGCGCCACAGTCAGCAGGGCGGCCATTTGGTACAGCACCTGCGCAACGGCGAGCAGCAGAGGATGATGCAGCAGCCCCACCGCATGGCGCCAGACGCGCGCATGCCTCCCACCGGACCAGCCAACAACATGGGCCCAGCCTTTCCACCCCGCCACGCCGGCGTCCCGCCAGGTCACATGGTCCCAGGCCCCAGGCTGAATCCCAACACACAAGAGTTCCGGCCCAATGCGCAGCCCTTCATCCCCGCAGGACCCAGTGCCGCCTCGAGCCCCCGCTCAGCGATGAACAATGTTGTTGTTGACCACCACCAGCAGGGCGGCGGCGGCACCCCGCCTGTAAACCTGACCGTTGTCATCCGCCGCAAGATCAAGTCGATCGACATCAAGAAGTGCTTCATCCTCAGTCACGTCCAGTCGATCAAGGCACCTCAGACGAACAACCGCGCCTGGGAGGAGAATGGTGGGCTGCGGCCGGCGTTCGACACGCTGCCGACGTGGAAGTCTCTTCGGGAAGAGGACAGTAAGGATAAGAACAGTTACAAGCAACTCTTCGACCGACCACCATACACTGCCACGATGGCCACCCCCAACCCCGCCCCCGTGGTACCCCAGATACCACACCAGCACCAGCTCCCCTTCCACCTGCAGCAGGGAGCACAGAACGCGGGTCCTCGACAGTCGCCACACATGCCACCCATGCAGATGCACAGTGGTCACCCGGCTCACGGTCCCCACGTGCCGTTCAACAACGGGGAGGACGGCACCAGGATGATGCACTCGAACTCGGCACAGTCGTACGCATCCCCGCGACCAGGACAGGTCCCGATGGCCTATCCTAACATGATGAACTCGCCTTCTCATCTGTCCTACTCGCAGCCTGTCATGCCTGGCTTCCTGGGCCCCGGCGCGCCACCGATGGGGGGGCCGCAGATGCGCAACTTCGCGCAGAACCCCCAGTACATGCCACAGCAGCACGGACAGATGGGACCGCCGATGATGATGGGGCCAGGCTACATGACGGCCCCCTCGCCTATGATGCAGGGCACCCCGCAGATGCCGATGGCATACCCAGGCGCCCACCCTAACTTTGTGCCCCCCGGACCCGTACCTCCCCAGGCCATGCAGGGTGCCAACGGATACCCGAGCCCCGGACGGCCAGCTGCTCCGATGATGGCGCACCAGGGCTCCCAGCAGGGCCAGCACATGTACGGGATGAGCCCCGGTGCCATGCCCCAGTACCAACAGCCCGTGTTCGCGCCTCAGCAGCCAGGCCAAAGTAAGTTGAACAACAGGCGATACAGCTCCTCGGGACGTCAGTACTAACGGGGCGCGTTTGCGACAAAAAAACAAAAAGTGGGCAACATGAGAGTACACAGCAACGCTGGACCTCAGCAGCAGCTCGGCACGAGCCCCCAGCAGATGCACCACCAGCACGGACCCCAGCACCGAGGTAACAACTATGGCGGGAAGAACTTCTCTGGCCCGCCTCCTCCCGGACCGTCGCCAACCCATGGTGGTCCTCAAACCCGAGCGCCCGACGCCCCGGAGGAGGCCAAGTGAAAGAAAAGAGGGGGGGGGGGGGAAGCCCACCTCAACTTTTTTGATGACGAAACCTCGTCAGTTTTTGTCAATCATCTTCCGGGTCCTGGTATCCGTTATGTGTGGACACAACAAATCACCACCAATCATGAAGTTTGACAGCAGCGCCGGGCACCAGCGATATTGGTCAATTGATTATCTACACTTTTCCGACTCACACCCACCCACACACACACACACACTCACACCCACACGACATTGGATCTGGTCACAGCCAGACAGAGCAAGTGATTAGGAATCATCAGCGATTTCGACATCTTTTCATCAGCATCGCACGCCCCGGACGATACAACTACTCCATGAAGTGTCGCAGCTTGAAAGATGACGCTGAGCCAGATGGCTCTCGTGGTCTCCTTGGGCAAGCTGCATACTTGGGGGCCAGGGAACGAGTTTCAAAACAACATATGGAAGGGGAGAGAGCAAGAGGGAAGGTCGTTTCTGCAGCAGGTAAAATCCGGCCAACGAGACTCGTTCACACACTTTTTATTCGGCAGGACTATCACGAATGAGCAAGCATGGCCAAGGCGGGAGCGAGGAAGGGCCTGTCCCGGGTTCCCTGGGTCTAGCCCTTCAATGACCCGCAGCAAGAGAGGGAATAAAGGAAAATTACAGGATATCTTGAGTAAAGTAGTATGACTTTGCTGGATTGGAATGGCGGGGGGGGGGGGAATTAGATTTGGGCAGCCGAGAGTTTCCAGGTTGACTGGCCATGCGTGACTGGCGACGAGGGTGAATGCTGCTGCAGGACCTTCTTTGTCTGCAGGCGATCGACAAGTAGTTTGTCTCGTCGCCTTTGGCACGGGGCAACGTGATGAGAGGCTTTACTTAGTGGTGATCGGTAGCTATGGCCTGTATGCGACAGTCCACTGCACTGAGGTAGCAGTCATGGTAGTTGGAATTCCACTGATTGACGGCGGTCGACATGTTTGTGCAAGTGTTGAAGAAACGTGACGAGGAGGGCCAGAAGCGCATCTCCTCCAGGCCCAGAACCCGACACATCAGCGAACGAGGGGATAATTCCTGCGTGCGTGCCTGCGTCAAGTATTCGATTCAGTGCATATGATTCATGTCCTCCGGCCCAGCATCACTACGAGTTCACGAGACGCCCGAAACATGCTGGGAAAAAGAGACAGGACAGGGACAAGGACTGAGTGGATCAGGGTTATTTACCCCAGCCTCGCCTGGAAAACCTTAAAACTTTAATTTCGAGCTGTCAAAGTGGAATAAAAGCAATCGCCAGTGCCCCAACAATGCCCACTCCCTCGCTTTCACGAGATGGATTATTAAATTATGAAGGGCATATGTTGTTTCTGAGCTACGTAAGTATCTCGTCTTCAACTCACCCCCCCCCCCTTTTTTTTTCCCAAGGAGGAAAAAAAAGAGAGACAGAGAGAGAGAGAAAAAGAGTTGAACAGGTCATGCCTTAAGTTCACGACTCTATAAATACCTAATCACTAATTAGCCTTGCGTCCAAGTATAAGTCTCCAATCATCCTTCTCCTCTAAAAATGAACATACCTGACCATCTTGCACTCGGTCTCTATCCAGCCGCACGTCGACAGCCGCACCGCTTCCTCGACAGCCTCGCCCAGCACGATCGAGACCGTCTTGAACGTGATCGTGGCCGTTCCTTGGTCGTCCATCTTGCAGGCGCCGGCGCGCTTGCCCTGGGCCGCGTTCAGGAGCCACAGGGAGCGGCCGCAGGCTTGTCTTCGCAGGGAAGGGTCCTTGGACTTCCAGAACTGCTCGTCGAAGAGGTGGTCATTGGGGAGCACCACCTTCCTGTAGTGGGAGGAAGAGGGAGGAGGAGGAGGGTGAAATGGTTAGCTTCTTTGGTGGTTGTTCTTGAAAGGGGGAAAAAACAAAAGAGGTTGGGGAGAGTGAGATGACCAGTGAGGAAGAATGTAAAAAGTGAACTTTTTCCTCGATATGCAAACGAGGGAATATATATATATATATACAGGTAATCAATCATAAGATCAGGAAAGAATGGAGGATATAGAAACTATTGTATTTATCAGGCAGGACTGAAAAGGGAGAAGATTCCTTACCAATGAGACCATAATCCGCACTCCCGGGTCAGTCCTTTGCAGAATTTACAACTGACCTTGTCGAGCGTGTCGGGGTGCCACCGCGGGTCTCTTTGCATGCTAGGGTAGTCCCGACAGTCGAGCCTCCGAGTCTGGGGGGAAGAAGCACGCGACGACAGGCTGTCCTCCATCACCACGGGCGGGAGTGGTGTGGTGGCGGTGGTGTTTAGGGACGACGACCAGTTGATGCCAGGATCATGCTCTGACACAGAGACTGGGGACTGTGAGAGAAGAAGAAAGAGGGGGAAAAAAAGAGGGAGACTGTCAGCAACAGTCTTATCTCGAGCAATGAGGAAGGGTCAATGAGGTAGAGGAACTCACAGACAATACGAGTAGTGCGCCAAACAGGGCCAGGGCGATATGGGTGAACCACATGATGGCTGCTTCCAGGGGGGGGAGAGAAGGATAAGGAGATGAGAGAGGTTGGATGTAGAAGGAGATGTAGCAAGAAGACTAGTGGAAGATAACACATCACACAGTAGCATCACCTCAAGCTATATATACTCTTTCGGTATGAGTATGACTATAGTGACAGAATCTAGTGCCCATGCGATGATGCGTGTTCGGTGCATCCAACACGCCGGCCAAGTCTGGACCTGCGATGAATGTGGCCTGTACAGGGCCGCGCATGTATACTAGATATCGCACGGCCTTGTGCTAGACAAGACTCGGTCTACCGTCTTGTAACTAAGTAAAAACCATTTGTACAACAAGAGACATAATCCATCACATGAAAGGGACTATAAACTCGATCCGATCTCGCTGGTCTCGTTTGGAAAGCATGTGCAGACTGGTTTGATCCTGGAGGTTAAAGTCGTCTGCCTGTCTACATGTACTTGTACCAAGACGGCGTCAGTCCACTTCTGCTACTCATCTTCATCTTCTGTTTAAGGCATGATTGGCCTTGAATTCAGTGTGACTGGGATCCAATTGAAGGCCTGTTCCGGTTCATTATTACTACCACCAGGGCAGTCTTTCCCTTGGCCTGAAATCAACGAGTCCACAGGCTCACAAGAAGAAGAAGGCCAAGATAATAGTAACCAAATAGAACCTTCCCCAAGTACCCATCAGCCGTGAGCCAAATCCATCACCAATCCAGCGGATACTGGTCCGGCTCCAGCCCAAAGTGGCCCGACGCCGGCAGTGCCTTGAGAGAAGCATTATTATTATACAGCTGGTAGTCCACGCCCTGCGTCAGCACGTCGTTCCCCCACCAGCTCAGGGTCGCGTCTTTCCCGGCGCCAAAGCTAAAGACAAGGGTGACGATGAGGCCCGAGATGGCCACGCCGACGTTGAGCCCGGCAAAGACCATGTAGGCGTACTTGCCCCACCAGGCGGTGTAGCGGCGCTTGAGGTAGAACTGGAAGACCCAGGCGAGGTAGATGCCGAGCGTGGCGTAGGTGAGGTTTGTGTTGCCGGCCCAGTTGAGGGCGCCCGACAGGGCGATGGCCGGGTGCAGGCAGGAGAGCACGCTGGCGAGGCGGGCCCAGACGTGGCGGTCAAAGGCGGCGAAGCGGTCGTCGTTGTCCATGGCCGCGCGGATGCGGTCGCGCACGCGGGGGAGGATCTTCTCGGCGAGGACCCAGGCGAGCCCGACGACGGCGCCGATGAGGAAGCACCAGGGGAGGATGGGGTACAGCTTGAACATGTTGTTGGTGCCAAAGGCGCCGAAGAGGATGGTGGAGGCGTAGACGGACTGGGCGTAGGTGCAGACCATGTGCTCCTTGTTGTCCCACTGGCAGAGGGTGTTGTCCGAGTTGTAGTAGACGAGCATGACCTCGAGGATGGCGCAGTAGATGAAGCAGTTGACAAAGCACGCCGTCACGTGGCCGCGGAAGACGGCGCGGGGGGGCAGCTTGGCGTAGTGGGCGTACTTGAGGTCCGTGGTGAAGCCGCCGGCCATCTGCTCAAAGGCGCCGCCCAGCATGAGGATGACCAGCTGCGGCATGGGCTGGCCGGGGAACCAGATGCCCGGCAGGACCTGCCAGATGACGTTGAGCGAGATGCCCGTGGAGGCGATGCTCTCGATGATGACCCAGGGGATGGTGAGCAGGGCGCCGATGGCGGTGACCCCCAGGATGCTCCACCAGGGCGTCTGCGTCGGCCAGGCCACGCAGGCCACGATGGAGATGATGAAGCCAAACACAAAGATGATGCCGTACCACCACTCGGGCACCTCTGGGTACCGGCGCATCATGCGCGTGTGGCCGTCGGAGAAGCCCGTGTAGATGGAGCGGCGCTTGATGGTGTTGACCACCATGCCGACAAACGCCTTCTTCAGGGGCTGCCAGTACTTGATGAAGACGTACACGATGGAGAAGGTGTAGTACACAAAGTTGCCGCCCGTCACAAAGAGGTTGGCGATGGTGTAGTAAGGGGGGCCGTAGGCCTTGTAGTTGTCAATGTTGACCCCGCTGTTGTCGCCGTTGAGGACCTTGGTGACGTTGTAGGCAGTCATGGTGTTGTCGAAGGCGTCGTTGGAGTTGATGGGCATATATGCGCCCCTAGGACAGGTTGTTGTTTTAGTTCATTAAGTAAAGTCCATCGTTGCATAGTGAAAAAGTAGTAGTTGGTACACATACCAGGACACGTTTGTATAATACATGATGAGAATTACGATACCGCTGATCACACGCATCACATATTGTTGAAGTTGGCTATGTGGAAAAAGAAAGAAAAGATATTCACGGTCAGCACGTCCTTGATAGGCTTCAATACTTCAATACGCATAAGACGATGGGAATGAAATGGAAGTACGCACGCAAAAAAGGGCGAGTTCATGGTGGTTGAACCAGACAGGTTCGGATCAAAACTCGACACCGGGTTGAAGCCCATCCCACCATAGGAACCCGTAACCACAGCCAGGTTCAGGTTGTTCGGAGAGATCCACGTCATCCAGTTGAACAGCCGCAGGGCCTGGAAGACCTCGTTGGGCAGCCAGTAGTAAAGAATAAAAATGCCCGTGGCGGCCAGGAAGCACATGTACCGCGAGATCTTCCAGCCGTTGATCGTCTCGCGCTTGTTCTCGTAGTTGATGAGGGTCCTGTTCAGCGCAATGGTGGGCAGGGCCGAGGGCCAGATGGCCTCGACGGGGTAGACGGTGAGGCGGCGCAGGATGCCGGCCATGCCCAGGCCGAAGATCTGGTTGGCCAGGGCGAGCACGATGGCGAAGCCGAAGCTGACCCAGTGCTGGTTGAAGAAGGCCGGCAGGCGCATGACCAGCAGGCCCGTGAAGTTGCCGATGGTGTCTGCGCCGTTGAAGATGATGGTGGCGAAGAGCTGTTCCTTGGACGTCCAGGGGCCCGGGTTGAGGGTGTACCGCGTGCCGCGGAACCGGAAGCCCCAGTCTGGGAGGAAGAGGGCCATGGCGCGGCCCATGGGGACGAGGAGAAGCTGGACGACGGACCCGGGGATGGAGATGCCAGGCTGGCGCGGGTTGAAGACTGCAAAGAACAGGTCAAGTTTTCCAATTCATTACCTGGGTAAGTACCTAGATGTGTTCAAGGCACAGAGACAAACCTACAAGTGTTGACAGCCGTGCAGACACAGACCCAGAACATGCCCAGGACATACGCGCGGAAGCTCTCGCAGGGCTCGCTGGGGTCATCATACGGGATCGTCACGGCGCGGACCTCGGTGTAAGGCGACCAGTTGTGGATCAGCCCGGCCGTCTTGCACGTCTCGTACGCCCAGTCGCCCTGCTCCAGGGCGCAGGCCTCGTGGCCCTCGACCAGCTCCCTGCACCGCTGCATCAGGTTCACGTCGAACGAGTAGTCGTGCTGGTGGTTCACGAGGACCGTCCTGAGAAAGTCGACAGACTCCTCCTCGTTCATGGTGAAAATGGCCTCGGCCACGCGGTCCGGGTCCGAGCCGGGGGGCAGCGTCTCTCCGCCGTGGCGTCCTGTGTAGCCCTCCTTGAGGCGTACGAGCCAGTCGTCTGGGGCCACCCACTGGACCTGCTGCGACGACGCGTCGGTGGCCCTCTTCTCGTCGAGGTTCACATCCTGAGACTTCTCGGAGGACTGCTCATTGTCGTCAAATGCTGCAACGTCTGCGTCTGGGCGGAACTGGACAGACATATTGGATATTAAAAAGAAACTAAAAGAAAAGAGAGAGAGAGAGAGAGAGAGAGAGAGAGGAAAGAGGAAGAAAGAAGACGACACAAACGGAGATCTTTTCTTCTTTTCTTTTGGTCTCTTATCTCTCTTTTTTCTCTTTCTCTGTCGCGAGGGCTCTCTCGTCCGTCGTTAGAAAAGCAGAGAGACTTTCAAACTACAGAGAAGGCAAGGATTAACATGAGAATTAAGATATAAGACCATAAAGGTCGATATATAAGTACTTTTAAAAATAAAAGATAAAAAAGAGGTTAACACGGAGTTTGCTTGAGATAGATAAGCACTACAAACAAAACAAGGATGTTCTGGGCCCCCCGCCCCAGTAAAGTGTTGTATGTACTGTAACGTTCGCATGAAAGGCGGGGGTGGTATATGCGTGTGTTATCCCCCCTCCCCTCCCCCCCTCCCAATCCAACCATGGGGAGAGCGGGTACGACGACAACGACAGGGCCCCACCTCTGAGTTATCTCTCTCGTTGGTTCGCCATGGGGTGGACCGACTACCAGGCCGTGACACCCGGTCAAATATGTGTACACACAGCAGGATTCATTAGTTAGGTTTCCCCGTCTGGGGGCTGGTAAACCCAAGCAAGTGGCACGAGGTGTGATCAGCTGGGGGGGGGGGGGAGTCCCTACTGGGGGGGGGGGTTGGGGGGGGGAGAGGGGAGGAGGGGGGGGGGGGGGGGGGGGGGGAATGGTTTTTGTTTTGGGCGATACTTACAGTTGTAGCAGAGGCGTTCAGACGAAGAGCAAACTTCGGCGTAGTGGCCGACATTGCCACACTTGTAGCAGGCACGACGTGAGAGAGACATCTTGTTGTCGTAACTTGTCTGCCCAGAACTAACGCGTTAGCAAACAATGGTTCAGGTGTATTTTGCTCCTCAAATGCACTCCTCAATGCACACTCGTCCATATATTCATGGGGTATCGGCGATGCTATTTTCGTGTAACATCTGGGCCCGTTCAGAAAGATCCAAGGGCGGCGACGCTGCTGCTGCGTGGGGCGCAGGTGCTATACGACGACGCCTTCAGGGAAAGGATCAGCCGGAAGGCTGCCCGCTTCAGGTGCGACGACAGAGCCACAGCAAATCAGCGCCGCGCGGGTAGGCAACGGGAGCACCTCTTGTCGCATCAAATGGCGGGCGGGCGGCACGGGGATGCAGCTGGCTGGTCGCATTTATGGCCTGGACCTTGTCGCACCGTAGCATGCATATTGTTTGTGTAACAGCCGGCGACCAGCGTGCAGCCTCTGTATTCGCTAGTGTGGTCCCTGCTCTTTGCGTTGCTTTTTTCCATCTCGCATGCGCCTCGATCGCTGTGACCCATCCGGGGAGCCCTGCTGATGTGGTACTTTTGGCGTTCGAAAGAGCTGGCCTTATCCGCGACGACGACGACAACGACAAGAACACTCTGCTGGCGCGCTGTCTAGTCCGCGCAGGCCAGTGTCGAGGCGACTATGAGCGCATCCATGATGACAAAGGTTTCAATGTTTTTTTGGTTTTTTGTGGCGCGGTCGTCTTGGGGGCGCTGCACGGTGGTTGTGGCCATGCCCAGATGAAGAAGAGCCACGGCGATCCTCTCGAACCTGACGTTGTCGCGAGTTGCACGCCATGGGAGTGTATTCAATGCGCCAGCCTTTTTTGTCCGTGATGAGGGAAAAGTCTTCGCATGCGACGTTATTTTGCTTGGTAATTTCGCAAATCATTTTTTTCCCTCGAAAGGACTCGAGGTGTTGTGTGTGTGTTTCCAACGTGCGCTCTTGTCCGGGTTCTCGGGGATGTTTGCGCTCGACGGTGGTGTGAGGAAGACCGGCGCCAGATAAAACCCCGCAGGTGACCATGAAAGCGGAGAGCAGGAGGAGTGCATTTGAAGTTGAGAGATGGACCGTGCAAAGAGGAAGTCGTACGGCTAGAAATGAAAAGGAATGAAGATCAAGTGGTTTTTGAGTTAAGACATACCGCAGTGCAGTGCTATGCTGTGCTGTTGCTGTTGCGCGCGCAAAGCTTCCCAGAAACAACAAAGGCTGGGGGGGGAAAATTCTGTCCAACTTTCTGACCTCGACTTTTTGTTTCTTTGTTTCCTTCTTCGACTGCTTCTTCTGCCGTTGACTCTTATCAACCTTGGACCTGTCCGACGACCACTTCCGAACGTCTCCTACCACAACCAAGAAAAAAAAGAAAAGACCCAAGAAAGGACTTCCAGAGGAGAAAGATGATCTGAAGGGATGTGGTACTTGAAGGAGAGGGAGGAGAGAGTCGTTGAGAAGAAGGCGATGGGGAGATGGCCAGTGCCCAGTAATGGCAGCAGGGTCCTGTCTAGCCCACTGGACCTTGGCGCATCCAGTTAATGCCCAGGTAGGTAGGAGTCAGGACCCGTCCCTGTTACTGTGACAGTCAGTCGTACAGGAGTAATGCACTTGGTTAGGCAAGCAGGGCAAGTTGCGCTATTGTGACCTGCCATGCATTGTGGGAGGAAGCACGGCTCCTGCAGGGGGGTTTTGCTCTCGCTGCTGCTGCGGGTGCTAACTCTGTCAGGAGGAGGAGTGCCCTGTTATGGTGGGGGGGGAGGGGGGGAAGGTCACTCGGGCACCCCTGTACCCTTGGTTGCTGGTGACCAATCCCCCCCCCCCTGTGGTGTAGCTGCACCTGTGAATGCAAAGCAGTCTTGAGCCTATCTTAGTGTCAGTAGCGTGGTCTGTAGTACCATAATATCCACACCTACCATGCCATGCAGAGCACCACGTGTGCACTTCCTACACGATGTTACTCCACACAAAGAGATTGGAGGTTCATCTTGCTCAATTGAAGAAGTCTAGATGGATTCATACTTGAGGAATTCACACACTAACACCAAGTCTCCCTCGTTGGTGATCTTGAATCTGAGAATCATAAAAGACAGGAGAGGGCTTGCTGATATTGTTGGGTGATGAAAATGCCCAGGAGAAACTCCAGTCACGGTGTCTGCGGCCTTTTCTTTCTTCTCTTCCGTTTTCAGGAGAACATCTTCTCCATTCAAGTCTCATTGTCTTCCCTCTTTCATGAGATAGATACAGTATACTCATGTATCCTGCAGAATAAAGACCCCTAACAACTTGGCCTTTTCCACCTCTCAAAATTCCCCGATCCTTTCAGCCACAGGCATCAAAGATCTAGGTTCCACATTCCAGTGACAAGAAATGAAACCAAAGCATCTTCTTTCATAATAAGCATCAGCAGCCGATGATATCTTCCCTCCATGACCTAAACACCAAAGCTAGAGAAATGCAGCCTCTCAAAACCCTATCCTGTTCATACATGCCCACACACAGAATACACATCACCTGTTCGGCGGGGTGGCAACCCTTCCCATCTCAGACGGATGCACAGGGAGCGGCGATGGCATAGGCATGACCTCAACGTTTGATAACGGAGCAATAGACCGTGCCCGCGCCTCGACCACGTAGCTCACACCATCCTCGGACGCGTACGAGGGCGGGCGGGGTCCGTTGCGTGACCGTGTGGACGAGCTGCCGCCCTCCTCTCCGCTCGAGGACTCCGAGCTCGCCCTCCCGCTTTCGTCTCCGTCGGGCGCCTGCTCCTCCTCGTCAATCGTGGATGAGCTGGCTTCGGTGTTGCGCTGCCAGTAGATGCGGTTTGGGTCGACACGCTGAGGGGAAGAGACAGAAAAAAATCGTGGTCAGCACGGAGCTCCATTTGGTGATCTTCACACCTGTCATCCTCTCTTTCGACGACCTGTGGGGCGGCAAAATATCCAAAAACTTACCACGCTTTCCCTCCAGAGTCCATAGGCCGGCGGCTTCGTCTTGGTCGCCTCGCTCTCGATGCCAGCAGCCTCCTCGTCGCGTGCGAGCACCACGCGGATCGGCTGCCGGGGGATCGCGTAGCCACCAGGGCCATACATCTGCGGAAGCCTGCTGCGTCGGCGTTCCTCGACGGGTTTCGGCCGGAAGATCTGCAGGCAAAGGCGGATGAGGCCCTGGAAGAAGAAGATGGCGGCGAAGAGGATGATGAGGATGAGGAGGACGGAGAATTCGTTGTTGCTGATGTTTCTGGTCGCGGACAGGGCGAGATCTGCAAGAGAAGAAGAAAAGATCATCCTGGTCAGCATCTAGCAGATAAAGAATATTCACCAGCTTAGGAGTTGTAAACTCACAGACAGTCAACAGGAGCACCAAAAACATGCCCGACACGAAACACTGCAGGATCTGCGACCGGATCTTGCGGCTCTTGATCCACGGGAAGCAGAACATGAAGTGCTTCGGGTGCGGCCTGTTGCTCGCCTCCTCGTCCCCATCCTCGATATCCCTGAGGCGCCTTTGCCTCCTGCGCCGTCTCCTCTCCTCTCGCTCCTCGGCCGTCTCGCCCTCGCGTCGATGCCGCCTTGTGCGGTCGCTCCCGCTGCGCTGCCGCCTCCGCCGACCGTCTGCCGCCATCTCAGCCAGCTGCGTCTCGGCCGGGTCCGCTGCCGTGAAGCTGCCCCGGGCCTGCCGGTCTCCGACAGGATACAGCTCGTTGGCCTCGTCACTGCCGAGTCGGCTCATGGACGCCTGTGGTCGGACAAGTGCTCGTGAGGGTTCGGCCACTGGCATGGAGGGAATCGGGGGCGTGTGTGGTCGACAGGCGGGCGACTGTGGTTCCCTCTGCGGTGCCCTCCTCTCCAAGACAGGCCTCGACGTGGGTGGGCCGTTGGACCCCTGCGTCCACGTCCGCTGGAGCCCAGGAAGGTGCAGCCGCGTGCTCGGGAGGTCAAGCACAACGCTATACCTGTCTGGCAGCCCTGGCTCTTGTCGCTGCTCTCCGCCCAGGTCCTCGTCGTCATCGTCCGAGTAGACACTGCTGCTCGCTTGCGGCACAGTCGGGGCGGTATTGGACCTCGACGATCGCGTAGTCGGGGGGGCCCCGGGCCACTCTGTGCTGGCTGCGCTCGTCGCATCGGTGACGTTGGAGAAGCGAAACCTGGAGGGCATGCTCGACATACGTCTGGGCAGCAGGCGGGAGAGGCCGCTGCCGGATTGTTCTCGCATCTCAGGTGCGACCGCGGGCTCTCGTGGGGAGAGAGGTTGGGTCTCGAGATCGTCTGCCTGGCTGCTGGCTGCTGAAGCCGGGTCCAGCCGACGAAGAACCACGCGACTGAACATCTTGTCTGATTTTATTTGCTTATTTTTCTTTGCTTCAGGGCGATATGTGGCGGGAACAACTTTGGTGGGTGGTGGATGGAAGATCCGAACGGTGGGTTACTGCTGCGTTGCCGTCCAGTTCATGACTTCCTGTGGATTCTGGTATTATTTGATGCCGGAGAAGAAAAAATATTGGTGAAGCAGCGTCTGTGTGACTTGTGCCCTCAAAAGACTTCTCAGTAACAAGAAGTTGAGGCCCGTCAGGGTCAAATATTTTCCTGACAGACACCGCAAAGCACGCCTGGGCGTGTCGAGGGAAGTTGTGGTTGAGTCGCGCCGCAGTCGTGAACGCCAAGCGAAGGATGTGTTGGTTACACCCCGCAACGTGGATATTGTGATGAACAGAACGCGGATGTGATGTTGTAGACAGGTATAAACTCGGCGAGTCGAATATGCCCTCTCCTCGGTTGCGTGTAAGTCAGAGAGACTGATGTCTCAAAGAAGAAGAAAAGGTTCAGGTCAGGGACGTGAGCCGCGGACCTCCAAGAGGCCGTCGGTGTCGTGTCGACTGGTCCGAATGTCCCGGGCGAACAAACTCCGTGGGAATGGCTATTATGACGATAACATGCAAGGGAAAGACCACCGGTAACGGGGTACGGTATGGTTAATGAAATAAAAAACGGGGTCCAAGAGCTGAGTTCGATAAATGAAGGAGGCTGGTGGCTGATCACCCACACACGGCGGCCGAGTACTGTGTGGTATGTTTCCCCCCGTGGGTTATTTTCCTCTATTCTCCTCACGTTCCCCGCCCCGACGTCAAGGCGACATGGAGGTGAGTCAACAAAGTTAAAATGATGATAAGAAGAAAAGAAGCGTTGGCTCACAGAGCCTGTCTCAAAATAAAAAAAGAAGTATCGGCAGCAAGCGAGAGAACGGGTCCTCGATGGCCAACGAAGTGGTCCCTGGCAAGACAACAGCAGGACGACTAGCGATGCAGGAAGCGAGGATGGACGAATAAGAGTACTTGGTACCGCAACAAAAACAACAAGGTAGAGAAAAAAAGAGAGAGAGAGAGAGAGAGAGGACTCCAGGGAGCGGGACGATCAGAGAGGATTGGCGATCCACATGGCTGTTGTCTGCCCCAGTCCGGGAGGAGATGAAAGCTCGTGGTGGGCAGTCTTGTCCACGTCGTGTGAAAGGTCGTGGGCGACGGGGAAATGATTTGTGGCCAGCGCTCGAAATTGAATGTCGACGATAGCAGCCACATGCAAGTTACAGGTTCCAGCACCCTGGTAATTGGACGCCAGAATCCCTCAGGGACATGGGTGTGAGGCACCCCGTATAAGTGAGCGCGAGCGGGTGGGAGGTCCACATGTGCTGTACTGTAAATTGGATCCTCTCGATCCGAGATGCTGTTTTGGTTGTCCTCCGCAGGGGTAGACAACTATCATCAAACAGGTTTCAAAAGCTATATGATCATATGCCCATCCCTCTCTGGCAACTTACGCTCTCCTAGCTTAGTCTCGAGAGGTCCTTCTCTTCTCTTCTTCGTCTTTCTCCCCATCCGAAGTTGGTTGTCGTGTTGGGCCCCCTGGCCTGGCGTTTGCCTAGCCTTTTCCATCTCGATATCCATACGACCCCCATTTGGGAGAGGGTCCTTTGATGGAGGTGCCACGTACGAGATGTCAAGGCTGCCAACGGAGATATTCATCCTGTCGCACATACCAACACACCAAGACCCCGAAAACTCCCAGTCCTAGTCCCCCCCCAAAAAGGACGGCATGAAGTTGAAGCCATCGTTCTCTTCAACCCCTCCTTCGCTAGGCCCTTCTCACGCCGATGTGACCATACAACGAACACGAACCCTGATGATTGGAGACCCTGTGGCGCCCCTATGGCGCAAGTCTTGTGTCGAAGCCTGACAAGATTGGACGAACCTGGGGGAACAGCCATGCATTGATTCAAGGGGCTTCCGCTGGTGTGGTGTGGACGGCACACACACGCAGGGGCAAATGCGAGTCTTGCGCAGTGTTTCATCTTGGACCTGTGGCTACGCGCTTCATCCAATCGTGCCGGGCAACCCCACCCGACTAAGGATGGGGCCAGGGGGCGCTCTGCCATCTGGCTGTCGCCAAGCTCTGGCGCGTTGCGGGTTCTCGTCTTCTGCCCAGCCGCTGCTATGGGCGAACCGTGAACTGAAACGGATCACATAGCTGCAGCCTATGAACTACCACCACAAATCGTGTGTAAATGACGGGTCTTGGAGCGAATCCTAGTGACTGTTTTTTTTCATCCCGAGTCTCTGGGTCACTGCATTCTGAGGAGGCGATGCTGTTTGCATCGTCGCACCAGCTCAATAGTGTAGGTAGACACAACGATGTCACTCAAACATGACGACTTAAAAAAATACTGGGGGATTGTCCTGCTCGTATTTCGTGGCGAATACTATGTAAATGATCCGGTTTCAAAATGCATGGTGCGGAAGGACACTCCCGAAGGCTGTGTGAGCAGGCTCGGTAGGGCTCGAGGTGCTTATTCGCGCTCCATACTAAGGACTCGATAACGATGCACGTGGTCCAGTCGTAAATCGCTGGTTTCATGTGTCGCTCCAGATGAATCATACATCAAGCCAACCAACCCTAATTTGTCACTGTCACTGTCACGTGTCCTCAGTGGGATCACTGAGGTGGTCGCAGCCCCTCGAGGCCCCTCAATTCTAACAATGTCGCGATGCCCTCGACTGAGCGAGACGCTTTGTCCCACCTTCCGCGCGGCAGCTCAAATTTGGACGCAGCGGTCTGTAACGATAAAGTCTTATGACCGTGCTGAGGCGCCCTCCTCCCTCTCTCACTCTCTCTGGTCAGTAGAACCAAGCCGGTACCTTTGCGACCGACCACGGTCGCGCGAAGGAGCCACGCTTCTTCTGTCCACCTCACTCAGCGCGGTGAGATTGAATGGCTCGCTGTCTTCCTTTCACAGAGGGTATGGTCTGGCAGCGTTCATCTCAGCTCGCCTAGCAGCATCGTCCTATCTGAGGACGCGGAGAGGATGATGGGGTCTTTGCCTGGCGAGAACTCTGCGGCGTTCACTGTGCCCTTGTGCCCTGGTAGCTTGTAGAGCAGCTTGCCGTTGTCACTTGACCATATGACAACGGTACCGTCGCCAGCGCCCACAGCAATCTTCTTTCCAGCTGCGTCCCAGCTGCCTGAGATGAGGTTCTTCTCCAAGCCGATTGGAGCTCCATCGAATGTGCGAATCGCCCTCTCCGCTGGGGCGAAGGGCCGGATATCCCAGGTGCGTGCCGTCGAGTCCATAGAGTATGATAAAAGACTTTGGGAGTCTGGGGATACACGCAATGTTGTGATGGTATCCTGATGTCCTAGCATCGAGTACACCACGCCCTTCTTGCGGATGTCCCAAACTTTGATATCATTGTCGATACCACCAGAGTAGATCTCGTTTCCGGCCTCAGATATTGCAACGGCTGTAATGGGGAACTGGGTCTCGATGTAGTCGGCGGCGTGCTTGGTTCTCGGATCCCATATGCCGATTGTGCCATCGTCGCTTCCACTAATTAATGTCTCCTCGCCGCGCCTGCTGATATCCATGGTATTGATGACCTCCTCGTGTCCCACGTAGCGCCTTATTCTCTGCCCGGATGTCAGGTCCCAGCTCGCGAGGTGCATGTCGGCGGAGGCGGAAAATAGAATGTCGGAATCGCGGGACCACTGGAGGTCGAGGACAGCGCCGCGGTGGCCGGTCAGGACGCCGTAGTTCTCGCAATCTCCGTAGGTTCGCCATAGCACTGTGGCAGGCAAGCAGTCAGTCAGCCACCGTCTTGAGTATTGTCAGGACTTTTCGGAAACTCACTGATGCTTCGGTCCATGCCGCCTGAGGCAATGAGGTTGCCGGTTGGGTCGAACTTGGCTGAGAATATCTCCCCCGAGTGTCCAGACAGCTCCATTACTGGTGCCTGAAGGCCGCTGGTGCGTGGTGCCTGTGACCGTTAGCCTCATATTGTTCAGCCAGAACCAAAGGGTACATACTGATTGCACCAGTGCTCCAAAACCTGAAGCATTTGCTCGTGCTAAGGCCCTCTCTCCCAGATTCTGGCGCTTGACCACCAGTTGGCCCTCTGGCTCACCAGATGCAGGTCGTTTCTCGGCAGACATGACTGCTTTGTGTTGATTGTGTCGGTTTGAATGCACAGACTAGAACCTGAAGATTAAAAGCAGGATGGTCCTTGTTTTCGGAAGCCAGTAGACCGGTGGTTTGTACAGCTCAAAGAAGCGCGTCGTCTGCTACAGTTTGGGACATTTTTGTAGCTGCCGTCGCGACATGGTCTGTGCTTCTGAGTGGCTCAGAGCATGCCTGCCGGGGTTCTCCACCAAGCCTCTTCTTACCATACCACTTACGTAGTGTTCAGTATGGATTATACCCGCTCCCTCACCGAAACCTCACTGAAGACAAAAGGTTCCGTCCAACTGCAACAACCTCTCCTGAACCCCTACCGCCTTCCAAGCCTACACCCTGGGGATTTGAATGGTTACATAATTGAGAATTGATCGCAGCAAAGCTCGATCTGAGCTGCTGACACCGCTGCCCTCACTATGTCTGCAAGCAAAGCTGCCCGTGTTGGCGAAGAGTACGTGCCCACGTTCCCAGGCTCGTCATTGTGCTTCTTCTTTCTGCTACTTCCCATACATATACTGTTCAATTCTAAATGCTAATCCGGTCACAGGATATGGAAGTAAGTTCTGTCCTCGATTTCCCCTCACGGTCTACGATCCGGTCTAGCCCGACGCCATCCTGCCTTCCCCTCCCTTACTGATCGGCTCGAAGGACACGCATCGACAAGGTCAACTCGGAGCTCGTTGTGCTTACATATGGCACGATCGTTGCACAGCTTTGCAAGGACTTCGACAGTGACTATGTGGAGGTCAACAAACAACTGGACAAGATGGGCTATAATATCGGCCTGCGGCTGATTGAGGACTACCTGGCCAAGTCAAACACCATGAAGCGCTGCGCGAACTTCCGAGAGACGGCTGAGATGATCTCAAAGGTGCGCACATCAGAGAAACTTCTCTAAAATGATCAGGTGAGCCCTGTAATTTTTGCGGATGCCACGGCTAACACACACACGCACGTCTATCGCAGGTCGGCTTCAAGATCTTCCTCAACATAACACCCACCATCACGAACTGGACTAGCGATAGCAAACAGTTCTCGCTGGTATTCGAAGAGAACCCCCTCGCCGACTTTGTCGAGCTACCAGATGACGGGCGTGCCCAAGACGAGCTCTGGTACTCGAACATTTTCTGCGGTGTGCTGAGAGGCGCTCTCGAGATGGTGCAGATGCAGGTTGAGGCACACTTCATCAGTGATATACTGAGAGGCAACGATTCCACCGAGATGAGGATATCGCTGATCCGCTACATTGACGACGAGCTCCCGCCAGAGGATGACTGATCCTCCTCCTGGGAGAAGTTACGAGGTTGATGAGCCCTTCCTGGGCTTCACAAATAATGGTGGAGTCAATGGTTGGCCAGTGATGGATGCCGGCGGAAATTTCTATACATATTATTATCCATCTCCTAGCACTGCTGTCGCTGGAGAGTCAGATGCGTAGCTCTGTTCGGGATTGTTAACGGCAGATGTAGACAGTCTGATATCGGGGCCCATGCTAGTCTTTACATTCACTGCGGTAGAGCAGAATACTGGAGAAACAGAAGAACTATAGACTCAATATCCCACAATGGCTAGACATCCTCTCCACGATGCATTTCAACTGTCGCTCTCTTTGCTTCTATTGCTCGGATGTGTATACTAAATAGGTCCGGAATGCAGCGTGGCTTGCTCATACTGATGTGCGAACAAGAGGCATACGCATGTCTAGACAGATAATCAAAAGCACGGCTAGGGCATTACATCCTCACTCCTCGACCACAAAACACTTTCGAAAAGCCGTGCTATATTTTAGCACATATCAACAGTCCCTTACTTCTCTGCAGATGACTACATTTTGGAATAGCATGTAATATCTTGCATTTCCGGCCATTGAGTGGAGCACTGGAGCTGTCAAGACTCGATTCAAGACCCGATCGTTACACAAGTACAGCGCCATTGGGTCGTATTCGTCCCGCCGTGTTGGGCCAGCCGTGCTGCTGTCTCGGACTGCCACCCTTCCAAGGGCCTTCTACCGCCTGTTCCCCGCTTCTCCCGCCCCTACTTCTGTTATCATGTTTCATTCCCAAGCCAAGCCATTGCAGTTGCTCTTGAAAAAAGTAATGTCTACCGTAGTATACGAACGCGAAGCTTGCCTCCAGGTTCCCTACTCCTGTGCCGGGCCCGCAGCGGGACGAACCGAGACGAGGCAGGATGAGGCTCAAACGCAAGTATGAGAAAGGAAGAAAAAACGAATGAAAATCAAAGGGGAAAAAATTGGATACTTAGATATTTAGAAATTTAAAAAAAAATAATTGCCCAGGCTCAAAGATGTAAGGGCCACAACCTTGTCTTTACAGTTGCCCGTCTCTGTGACAGGGCGATGAGCCTTGTTCTGCAGTTTTTGCTCTTATCTTTAGAAGTCTGCTCCTTTTTCTTCTTTTCTTCTTCTTTTCTTTTTTTCTTCTTTCTATCTTTCTTACGCTTGCAAAGAGAATTCTTAATAAGGCCGTACCAATCAATATCAACAGATGTCATAGCGGAATGAGTGGGTAAGCTTACATGGACATCGCGTTGTGGTAGGGCTGAGGCGGGGGGCGTGGAGGCTGACGCATACAGCGTGCCTGGGCAGGGATGGCAATGGGGATCAAAGAAGCGAGCCAGAATACGGTGAAAGCGTTTGCTTTTTGATAAGGAAAAGAATTTTCCTTTTAAGGCATTTGTTTACGAACACTGCTTGAGGATGACACATGTCTTTGGTGATCCTTTATGTCATTGCAGATGTGAGACCATATCGATAATAATGCGCGGGTGCCTGTACTATATGAGTCCTTTCTCTTTGATGGCGAGAGGGGACACAGAATCTAATGCAAGGTACGGAATCCCCTCTCTTTCATTTCGGGAAGGGATAGGTGTACTTGCAGCTGTCAAGGCAGAGCCCTGCTGGTGGCAGTTCTCGGCAAACAGCGCCATGGACGAGAACCCTGACGGCTTGAGTGTGGGCAGGCAGCCGAAGGGACTGGACTTAGACTGGGGGCGTATCGAAGGTCCACAATATAATTTACACTACGTAGCAGCTATACTTCAGTCTGGACAAACGAAAACTTTAACGTAGTAATGACTACTACCTACTCTGCATCCACAGCGGCTTGAGAGAGGGCATCTCAGTGGACGCCTACGGGGGAGGGGCTGCTGGAAAGGGTGTCAGGCACACACGTCTCTTGGCAGGGCCTTTTCCTTATGGAAATGGTGGGCTCTGCGCCTTGGGCCAATCTGATGAGGGAAGGTCGAAGAAATATAAGCAAAAGAAGATGTAAGAAGAAGGAAAATAAGAGAAAAAAGAAAAATCGAGTAAAAACTGAAAAAATCACCTGTTTGGCCACCAGCATTCGAGTCATCAGGCCTGGTGACAGACACGTCCGAGCAGACTCATCTAGATCATGCTGCTTGCCTGACGCGATCTCATCTGGTCCGTGTTAGATCGGAGCTTGATCACACCATCATCTGCCGGTCAAAATAGGTTTTTGGTGTTACGGTCGTGATACACAAATTACCTTGCAGTCAGAAGCTTCGCCAGGTTTCTAAATCAGGCGACCTCGAGAGGAGGGGGTGAGCAGGACCGGCTTCTTGATCTGATAGGATATTCAAAATCAGCCCTGAATGAAAGCCTTCTTCTTGCCCGAGATCAGGCGTGGACTCCATCGGCCCCCAGAGAATGGAAGATCCGGTTGGGCTGTGGACTAGTGACGCAGGGCTGTCTGATATTTCAGGCCGCAAGTAGGCTGCCCCACCTGCCTCATCTCCTCAGTTTGTGAGGTATTACGACTTAAAAGCGCCAAGCCGTATGTGGCACAAATTTCTCAGCTCGCGTTTACCTGAAAAAGTTTGACAGGTCGTTCTCTCTCATATCAGAAAATTTACATCATGCCATTTGATCTTTTGCTTCTCAAAAATCCCCAAAGGATCATCTGTCGTGAACCACTTCTTCTCAGTACAGACGCTGGGCTAGATCTGGTATAATTGAGGCATGATATTGCAGTGGGGATAGAACCGGTAAATCTAGCGTTGAGCCATTCATTGCCATCGGTGATAATCAGTGCTTGGCAGTAGTGACTTTTAGAAATACGACTTAGTCCTCCTAGTTGCATCATACTTATCAATCTCATCCGAGACATTCTTTCCGTTATTCTTCCGAGAGGGGCGGAGTAGGGAGGTGCTTGGAGAGTATCGAAATTAGTGATGGTCAGAGTACACATTGGGAGACCAAACAGGATGACTAGAACTCTTGTCGGGCGAGAGGCCGGGCGAGGCCGGGCGTTTGCGACGTATGCCATAGTACGATATACTTAGTTCGGATACTTAGGGCAAGGGTTATTAAGACGGGAGCCGCCAGAATGATCTTGAAACGTGGGCAGCTCAGGGCATCCAGTCAGAGGACAATGCCAATCTCGATGTTGCTGCCTCAGGCACAAGGCTCATATCACCCATGGGTCATGGCTCAATGACAGGACCCCTCGTGGCCTCCCACCCACCTTCGAAGCTAGAGGGCCCCAAGATCTTCTCTCCCACCTGTGGTCCTGCTCTAAGACCCCCGTCCCCTCTCTGCCTCCCCCGCACCGCCGCTTTCGCCGCCCCCTTCTTCCTCCTTTTTTTTTTTTAAACCCCGCCCCCCCTTCCTTCTCGATCAACCTGCGGAATGCTCTCTCATGTCGTCGCAGGAGCATCGTGGACCAGCTGTTCTTTTCTGATGTAGATCAATTGCGACTGACCTTAGATCTTGCGACAAGAACGCGACTGCGACATCTGCCACTGCTCTGCCCGCCAACCCCCGGCCAAGAGACCTGGGGGCTCTGCTCCACACGGGCGCTGTACCGCACACGCGCTTGCCTGCACTGCGCTGCGCTGTTCTACTCAGAGGACCTGGCCAGGTGGCAGGCATTGCTCACCCGCCCCCGTCTGCAACCAAACCCTTCCCCCCAACCCAACTCGGTTCTTTCCTGCAGCACCCAACAGGCTTAGCATCTAGCAGCACCTGCATCCAGCACACAGGGCCTTACTCAGTGCGCTCACTCACTGCACTGCACTGCACTGCACTGCACTGCACCCTGACCTGGGCTCCTCTCGACCATCACCCCGAGTGTGTGGCCTGCGCCCTCCGCTTTATTCGCTCGGCCACCTAGCCTAACCTGAACCTTACCTGACCCAAGTCAAATCCCATCACCCATCCCAAACCGACATTTCCCTCCTCCGCCAGTGTCCACTTCGACAATCTCATCGGACATCTTCAACCCATGCTGGGCCTCTGAGTCGGTATCAAGACATCGCATGCCGTTTCTCTCCGGACCCAGGCACACGTAGTCGATCTGTTGTTGGACGTACCTTCGAGTTTTGAACCGACCACGCGTCTCAGGCCGTCAATTTTCCAGCCTGATCATCTACTTTCTTACCAATCTCGTCCATCGCCTTCCACTCCTCGGCCCGTCGTCACCAGACATCAGCAAAACTTTATCTCGCCCCTAGGTGCCGTGACCATCTTGTCGCTCGTACGCGCTCCTGCAACACCACCGACCAACCTCCAAAGAGCTGGCTCAATCACCGTTGCCAACTCCGCCCATCCGTCAATCGTTTCAGACACCGCGTATCCGCGACCCTCGGAGTCGGCGCAGACGAACCTGTCTGCCAAGATCGAGGCATACTTCACCACTTCCATTCCGGCGCTGCTCATCGCTGACGCCCGTCGTCTCTTCCGCTGCGGCAGACTCGCTCTGCACCCGCAGAAGCACTCGTCGGTATCATGAACGTCAACATGTCCAACATGCCCATGGTCCCCGGGCCTCAGGTTGGCGCTGGCATGCCCATGATGGCCAACGGCGGTGTCCCTCCTCCCGCCGGGCCCCGACCTCAACAGCCTAGCGAGGCCAACAAGAATCTGTTGAACACCTATATCTACGAGTACTTCCTGCGCAACGATATGTTTGAGTGCGCGCGCGCACTGCTGAGGTCTGATCCTCAGATCAAGGTTCAAGATGGCCCAAACGCCCGTCGCGACGAGAATGGAAACCTAGTCGTCGGTGGTACTGGCGATTCCATGGACGTCGACAACAAGGATAGCATCGATACCAAGGGCCCAGAGGGCTTGCCTCAGCCTTCCATCCCCAACCCAAGTTTAGACAACCCTTTCTTGTACGAGTGGTTCTGCTTGTTCTGGGATATGTTCAACGCTCAGAAGGGCAAGAGCGCCAACGTCCAAGTCAACTCTTATATGAACCATACTCAGGTACGTGCTGTGCTTCGCTCCGTCGCTCCGTGTTTGCAGTGGCAATATGCTGGGGCCAGTGGCTAATCTGTCGCGCAGAATCAATCCCGTCTCCGACAAAACCAACAACAAGAAATGCTACGCAACATGCGCCCAGACATGACACCTGCACAGCAGCAACAACTCCAGATGATGCGCATGCAGAACGGTGGCATGAACATGGCTATGAAGCAGCCCAACAGCATGGCTCAGCGAGCCATGGCCAACAACCAAAATAAGTAAGCATCGCCCGTGGCGTGTTGGCAGTATCGAAGACTCTTCCTGACATCGCAACGCCTGCAGCCCACAGATGATGCAAATGCTCCAACAGCAGAAGCAAGGCCAAATGCAGCGAGATCCCTCGGACATGGACGGTAACCGTGCGCGTCAGTCGTCTCCAGGATCCGCTGAGAATGCTCCGTCCCCATCCAAGCGGCCCCGTCTTGATGGTGGTGCTCCCTTTAATCCTGCCCAGCCGGGGATGATGCCCAACGGAAGACCAGGCCCTGCAGGGCAAGGAATGCCAGGCCAGCAGGTAGGATCCGACCCTTCAAGCTCTCAGCAGCAACAGTCCAGACAGCTCCTCCTCTTAAATGGCATAGACCCAGCATCACTGAAACCAGAACAGTTTGCCACATTCCAAAATCAATCCCCTGCTGTTCAACAGAAGACCATTCAAACTTACGCTCAGAATCTGCAGCAGCAACAAAGCCAGCAGATGCCCAAAAATGGTGCCATTCCCAATGCCAACGGTCCCCCAGGCCAAGGTTCCCCCATGGTTCCTCAAGGACCCGAAGGCGCCGCTGCCATCAACAACTTCTACAACGCTGACGGCATGGGTGCGCCCGGCGCGATACGGCCCGGCGCTGGTCCGGGCGCTGGCCAGCAGCCTGGTGGTAGCAACCATGCCCTCCAGGATTACCAGATGCAGCTCATGCTCCTTGAGCAGCAGAACAAGAAGAGGCTCATGATGGCTCGTCAGGAGCAGGACGGCGGGAACACCATTCAGATGCCTCGGGAAGGCCCTGCTGGCCCCGGTGGGCCTGGCGGTCCCGGCGGTCCTCCTGGCGCTGCTGCGCCCTACCAGGGTGCCTCGCCCCAGGGCGCGCGGCCCGGAGCGTCGCCAAATCCCACTGACATGAAGCGCGGGCCCCAGCAGATGAACCCGGCTGGCATGGGCTCTCCTATGGCCGAGGGTGCACAGTCTCGTGGCTCGCCCAACGCCATGTTCATGGGGAACCAGATGGATCCCGCTCAGGCTTCTCATTTCTCCAACATGAATGGAATGGGAGCTGCTGGCAACATACCTGGTGGGCCCCAGATGAATGGCATGCGCCCTCCTAGCTCGCATCCTCAGCCGCCGTTTAACGGGCCGATGAATCCTACCCAGCAGCAGCAGATGATGGCTGCTCGTCAGCAGGGACAGATAGCCGGCCCGCCTGGTCAACAGATGCAGTGGCAGCAGCAGCAGAACGGCCCCGCGGGCCCCAATGGTAACCAGATGGTGCCTCAGGGCCAAACTCCACAGCAGGTCCAGGGCACGCCGCGCCAGACCAACGCTATGCCGCCGCCGGCTCAGCCTACCGCGGCCGCTGCTGCTGCCAACGCACGGAACACCTCATCGCCACAGGTCAGCACTGCTGCACCGCCCACTCCGTCTCAGTCCAACAAGCCGGCACCCAAGAAGAAGGATACAAAGAGTGCGAAGGATAAGGTGAGATCGAAAATGTGCCCCCTTCTGCGTGCCCGTCAATGTATAATAACGTTACTCTAAACAAAGCGCACTGCGAATCAGAAGAAGTCCAACGCCAACCACAATACCGCTGCTGGAGCTACGCCTGCCGCCGAGCCCACCGCAGAAGCGGAGGCGCCCACGCCCGCGACGCCCATAACGCCGGTCAACCCGCAGCAAAACCTCAGCAGGCCAGGTCAGAGTGCCGGGCCCAACCAGGCGATGTCCAACGGCCAGGCTCCCGCTCCGGTGCCTCAGCAGGCCGCTGCCGCCATGGTCCAGCAGCCTGACCCGAATCCGAACTTCATGGAAAACATGGTCAGTGTTCCTCCTATCTTTACGCCCTCGTCGTCATGGTTACTCACAAATCACATCTTGTAGGGTGATTTTGTAAACTTGGACTTTGCAAATCCACTGGCCACTACCGATGTCTTGAACGATTTCGACTTCGACTCGTTTCTTCATGACAATGAAGGAGGGGATGGTGGATTCGATTTCGGCTCCACTGGGCCCTACATGGACGGCGATGGGATTGAGACTAGCTGAATGCCCGTTTCCTAAACACGAGTTCCTCGGCTTTGTTCAAGGAATACACCGGTCCTCGCCACTAAAGACAGCAAACATTTTTTTGTCGATACCCAAAATTTCTCTGTATTCTTACTTGGCCATCCCGCATTCCACGCCGCCCTTTGGGTCGTACATGGATACGCACCCGGAGATGAGACGGGGAGTCATGTGGTCGCACCCATCAGTTGCTTCCTGCAGCGAGAACCCAAACGCATCATGGATGCAGAACGAACATCGAGCTCTCGGAGCTCTCTCATTATTACTACAGTTTCCTAGGGCTGGGCTTGTTTTGATTTTGCACTCGGTGCTTGTGGGGTTTTTCTTTTTAGGCGGGTCTCCCAGTGTAAACGCGTGTTCGTGATGGAGATTTTTTCACGGCGCGGCTTGTTACATTCCCAGGTTTGGTTCATATATCACTCTCCAGTTAGCTTAATCGTCTTTGCTCATTCACTACAATCGACCACGCCACAGTTGTTGCGATTTTCTCAACGACAAAAGCACAACCGCCGACTTTACACCTTCTTTCCTTCTCATCTCAACTACAACAAAACGAGCAGCACGGCAACATCGTTTCCTGAAGCGACCTTCCCGACTCTAACGCATTATATATCATTTTCCTTCTCTCAAAGAAATCTGAGGGGTTCTCTTATTTCAACTCTTATCGCATCTGATGAATGACTATTTCAAATACACAAAAAAGGGTTCGGTGACGAACGGCGAGGATTGAGGGGGACTTTTCCTTGGATTCCTTTTTCATGGTGTCCTTAGCGGTGACGAGTGGGAGGTGTATCGAGGGGAATTATTGTACTCTTTTTTTCTTCTTTCCAGTTCGACGGTCAATAGTTGCTGTCATGTCATCCGTGTTTCAATCTGACCTTCTCTCTCTGATGACATGATGTCTCTTGCACATCCCGACGGGTCCTCGTGCGTGGTCTTGCGATCGGAGCTTCAAGCTATATGGTGAGGTAGCTGGCTCGACCGTCTCCCCCGTATGTACTAAAATTTATTCCGAGATGATGGAGGAAAGTAATCTGGTGAGCATGTTGACGCAATGTGTACCGGAGATGACCCCCTCTGTCCCGTTTCCCATCATACTTTCTCTACACCTACTCATAGCCAGTAGCCCTGGGAGGCGGAAACTCCTACCCCCAACAGCATGAGAGGCGGTAGACTTCGCCTGGTGGACGTACAAGTGTAAGGTGGACTTTAGAGGGTGGGCAGGGATTTCGGGATTAGGTTGACATTGCAGAAGAACTACAGGAGAGAGGGAGATTGTCTCTCTACCTTTGAAGCTTGCTCGAAGCCAATAGAGGGCTATTCATCTCCTCTACCGTCATCAATTGATACCTAGGTATCAGGTCCTGAACACACTGCTATGCTTGGGCATATATTTAGGAGCCCAGAACATGACAACAGCCTAGCAGGCTCATAGGGTGATACAGAACGCAGGTATCCGTCTCTCTAGTATGAGATATATCGTTTTGCCCGGGGCCCTAGGTTATGGATGTACTATCTCCTCTGCGCTTGATGCTTAACGGCAAGCACAGTAAGGCAGAGGGTGATGGTGTGACCTGTCACTGGCAGCAAACATCCATGTGAGAAGCCTGAGACATTTTGCAAAGGGGGAGAGAGCTGTGCAAATTCTGAGAAACATCTTCTTGGGGGGCTTTCAGGTCTCGTGGGTTTCAAACGTCACTCTGCTCTGTGAGTGAAGAGTTCATCACAACACTGCACTAATTTCTAATCATTGTGACCCAACAACGCTGAGCGATCTCAGAGCCAGACCTCAGAATTTTGTGACAAAGTTTTCAGAGGTGCTTTCTTTGACTGGTTTCTCAGTCTTTCTGGTTCTGATTTCGGAAATTCCAACTGTCACCCCGCCCTCTAATCAACGCCTTTCTACACACGCCTTCCTGGGGAGGCTTTTCCTAACGTACATAAAAAGCTTACACACGTCGACAACAATAACGACGCGTCGACGCACACCTCGAAAAGGACGCTGGGGAAGCCCTCACCAGATCCAAACAATTTCCAAGCGTTTAGGTCTCCAGTAGACGCCCTCGCATATGAGCACAAGATGGAGAAGTCGCAGCTGGTGGAGCCGCCCAACATATTCATCTCCAATGGCACCTGCTACAGTGGTCCAAACCACGAGGCAGATCCAGCCATGATACCTTGTGGCAATGCCTTTTATGGTCCCATCTCCTGCTGTCAGGCACAAGATGCGTGCCTCTTGAGTGGCGTTTGTTTCAACTTCCAGTACTTTACGACCTACGTCGCTGGCTGTACTGACGCCGAGTATAACTCGCCCGTCTGCCCTGACAAATTCAAGGACACAGGTGAGAGTGCCCAAGTGACTGATCGCGAGGAGGTCCAACGGAGTCATCCCCTCCATGACAATTCAGCTAACACAGGATGTGCTGCCAGATGCTCCATGGCTGGGAATGTCATATTGCAACGGCACTAGCAACCAATGGGTTCTTTGCTACCAGAAGGGTCACCCAGAGACCATCGTCAAACCTGACCTGTGCTACTGCCCTACTGCCACCGCCGAGCGCAGCATGACCCTGAGCCAGCATTCGCAGATCAACGAGACAGCCTTGCTGCCCAGCGCCACTGGCCTCAGCGTCCAATTCCTTGCAGGTTTCTTCCCCACTGCACCGTCGACCACAGCCTCCTCGAGCGCGACTGCCACTTCCAAGCAAACTCTTGGAGCTGGTCCTTCTTCTACCCGATCCTCCCCCAGCTCCCAGTCCCCTACGGCGCCGTCACCCGCCCTGACCATGACCAGCCAGTCCAACAACGACCTCACCACTGGCGATACAATCGGCATCGCAGTCAGCGCGTCCATCGGTGGCGTCGCCCTCCTTGCAGGACTCGTCTTCCTCTTCCTATACCGCCGCGGCGCCCGAAAGGCGCGAGTCACCGCGGGAAGGAGAAAGACAAGCGAGTCGACTATCCATCAACAGCCCCTCTCCTACGGCGATCCTGAGGGAGGAGACCCCAACAGCATTGGCATCGCGTACGGCGGTGAAATGCTTCAGCAGCAGCCCAACAACGAGTCCGCCTCTCAGCTGGGCAGCCCGCACCCGTCGGCGATCTCGGAGCTGGAGAGCAATGTTATCAACAAGGCGGCGCACCCTTGGTCTATGGTCTCGGAGCTGGGTGGCGAGAATAGCAGCGGCGCGTCTGCTGCGGCGGGGACGACGGGCATGCCGACTTCACCGGGCCGGATGGAGGCTATCATGGAGCATGGTTGCTATGGTGAGGGACAGTTTGGGCCGAGTGAGCTTCCTGCGAGCGAGGTGACGGAGCTGCCTGCTTGAGGGGCATGATATGAGGAGCCTGAAGGATACATTCTGGAACTGGAAGATGAACATCTGATTGACAAGGAGGAGTGCGTCCTACAAGGGAGGCTGTGAGGCATGCTTTGTGCCATGTCTGCCTTGTCTTGAAAACACCATTCAACGGTGCATCATCATTGAGTACAAGCATACATCTTCACGACGCTGTCTTTAACCTTTCTTTATCAACATCATTTCTCACAGGGAGGTGATCAACCAGGGAAGGCTTAAGGGGCGGGAGGGTTTCCTCAAATCCAGTACTTGAGCGACTTATTTGAGACTTTACAGCTATTCTTACCCGGTAGGCCCCTGCAGCTTTGAGTACTTTTATCAAAATGGATTGTGTATTATTGCACAACTTGGAAATGGCTATGCTCGCTATGGACCTTGAATATCTCAAGAGGTTCCAGATTATTACAGCAATCCATAGACAGTCGAAGAAGTCTTCCTCTAGAAAGCAACTCCTGATCCAGTTGGTCTCTACTAATCAACTGGTATGGTCTCAACCTTCTCAGCACTGTTGTTCTTGACCTGGATATGTTGGTTGGTCCTGTCCAGGTCCGAGTCTGAAGGGAGAGCCTCCACCTCTTCTGCATCAGATTTCTGCTTCTGTCTTTTGTCTCTGAAAAAGCATAAAGTGGTCAGCACCATTGTTACAAAAAAAAAAAAGAAAACCCTCTGGGACAAGGTGACAACATACCCATTTTCCCCAAATAGGAGAGACATAATCCAGGTCATGATGACAAGACACACAACCATAACAGCAGAGAACACATAACCCTTGGGGTACCTCGGAGCCTCCACAGTCGGGTACGTCAGGTTCGGCACAAACGCATTTGTGGCCGTGCCCACCGCGGTCATGAGCGACAGCGTCAGCGCTCTCTCCTCGATATTATCCTTCAGGATCGCATTCGACCAGCCGTACAAGACCGAGGACACGGCGACCGACGAGTACGTCACGCTGAAGGCGAACCACTTGGCGGCCTCGGGCACGTCCCAGACGGCGAGGATGACCAGGGCCGTGAAGTTGAAGGCCGAGGCGGTACTGATGGCGACGGGCCGAGACACCCACAGGTCGGCGGAATAGTTGATGAAGAAGACGAAGAAGATGCCCAGCGCGGGGCTGATGGCGGCGAGGTTGTTCATGGTGGCGGTATCGTACCGGTCGAGGCTCTTGATCCAGAGCAGGAACGCCGCCGAGTTGGCGCTCGTGTTGAAGAAGATGGTGTCCCAGAACAGGATGACCCAGAACTTCCAGTTCCGAAAGATGCGGGCCAGCAGGGGCCACGAGAACGGGGCGCTCTGCACGCGGACGCCGTGCCGCGCGAGGCGGGCCTTCGCGAGCTCGAGCTCGTGCGGCTTGATGACCAGCCGGTTGGGCCTGTCGGGCGTGCCGGGCCAGATGAAGAAGCCCAGCAACGCGACGGGCAGGGTGATGATGGCGTTGATGATGAACAGCCACCGCCACCCGGGCAGGCCGTCGTGGCCGTCGAGGTAGGTCGTGGCGGCGGCCTGCAGCAGGCTCGCGGTCAGGGTGCCGAGGGTCAGCCCTGTGTAAAAGGTGCCACCGCGGCGGCCGACCTCGTCGCTGCGGTACCAGGAGCCGAGGACAAAGTGCACGCCGGTGAAATAGGGGCCCTCAAACAGGGAGACCAGGAAGCGGTAGGCCATGATCTCGCCATAGCTCTGGGCGCGGTACTGCAGCAGGGTGAAGATCCCCCAGCACAGGTCGAGGGTGGGCACGAGGATGTGCATGGGCACGCGCGGGAACAGGTAGATGAAGGGGAGGAGGCCGACCACGTTGCCGACGTAAAAGATGGTCTGGAACTGGACGAGCTGGTTGCCCGTGAAGTTGAGATCGGTAGACATGCCCGAGGCATAGGCATTGTCTGGGTTGGAGGTCAGTAATTCTTTTTTTTTCTTTTCTTTTTTCCCTTCTCCTCTTCGTTGTTTCCTTCCTCTTCATTTACTGTACATGTGTATAAAAAGAAAACGTACTGATGTTGCTCTGATCTATATACTTGATCCAGTACACAACAAAGGCATAAGGCACGATCAGGAGGTCCAGCTTGAGCACCAGCTTCCTCTCCTCGGGAGTATCCTCGGACGAGTACCACTGGTACCATCTCCTCTTCTCTGGAGAGCCGTCAGCGTCAGATCCCATAGTGAACTCTTGTGTGGTTGTTTGGGGGTATGTATGTTTGGAGGAGACTAAGATACTTGACTCCTGTGGCATGGACCCTGAACTCGAGTAGATGTTTTCCTTGACCTAATAATATATATGTGTATGTATTATTCACCCTAGTCGAGGTCGTAGGTATCGCCACAGCCTCCACATATCGCCTCACCACCCAGCATATCTGGCTATACTCCAATCAACAGCATCGTATCCCTCCTGCGGATCTGTTCTCGATGGCATATTGCGTAGATCCGAAGATAAGTAGGCGACTCAGGCCTTAGCTCGACTGAATAAGTGAGAATATATCTTTGGGCTATGCGGGCTCATGCATGTCGCCATCGTATCACAGATGGCGTGAGGCGGAAATATTGAAAGCCCCATGTTTTCCTAAGTTTTCAAAGGACATTCGAAAAGAGGAGCATTTTCTGTCTCTCTCCAATTCGGCAGATGTGTCTGATAGACTTTATTCTTGTTTATACTAGAAGAGACGTCAAACTGTGGGCTCCTCGACCGGATTTACACTATTCGAGGATCCCTCTTCGCCCAGAACAAGTAAGTACTTATTCAGGGCTCGAATGCGGCTCCTTTCCGAGACCCAGTCTCCCATTTTTCTATCTCCCATATCCAGAGTCTTGGAATTTGCACTCTACCTTCGCTACAGCTTGCAGGGCATACGTTAGCTGCCTACATGATCTTATCCTCCAGGATCCAGACTGACTGCATTCCTGAGTTTGCATGTCGCTGGAGACATCAATCAGTATGCATTACCAGACTTTCTACGTCTGGTTGTTTAATGTTGTGAAACATCCGGGAGGGGGCGCTTCAGTGAGGACGGTGGTCATGGTGATCAGGCGGCTCACTGTCATCGCAAGAAGGCCTTCATCTTTTTATTCTTCTTCTTTTTTTCTTAATTTCTTTTATGAAAAATAACATGAAGAAGAAGAACAAGAAATAACGATGAGTAACTGTTCAGACTGACGAATGGATATCGAATGACCAACACCAATTACTCGCTCCAAAATGAACCGATCACTGCAGGTGCGAAACAGAGACCTGCTGTGAGTGGCTCTTGCCGAACGCAGAGAGGACTTTGTACCGTGCTATAAGGTTTTTACGCACGCCTGCTTAGTACTCAGAGTACAGTGGACCGACCCCCTCTGCTAAGGTCTACTAAATACAACCAACTGTGGACTAACGCCTACAAGCTTCCTCTTCAGGCGCCTGCCTTGTCTTTTTTCCCTGCGATGACGTCACTTCAAGTTCGCGATGGGACAAGCAGTCTTTCTTGGTTTCCCTCGACCCAAGATCAATTCTCTTTTGGGTGCTCAGGAAAGTCGAGGCAAAGACGTGAATCGGCTCGAAAAAGAGGAAAAGAAGAAGAAGAAGAAGAAGAAGAAGTTGAGAAGGAAAACGACATTGCTGAAGATTGATATGCCGTGAACTGCGCAGATCGACTTTGGAGATACAGGAACAGAAACAGAAACAGTGGTTTGCTCTCCTCCCTTGATTGACTCCATCATACTGAAATCCCACCTTTGGGAGCCCAGGGCATTTTCGAATCTTGACGTCCTAAAACTCGATACCTCCAACCTATATCTGCTTACACCCATTCAACTGCAGCGCGTGGCGCGTTGCGCTGAATTTTTTCTTTCCTTTTTTAAAAAAAAATCCCCTTCTCAAGATGGCGGCCCCAGCTCAGAAAAAGCCCTTCCAGATCGCCATCATTGGCGGCGGCATCGCAGGCCTCATGCTCGCCATCGCCCTCCACAAGCGCAAGACCAGCTGCACCATCTACGAGCAGGCCCCTGCCTTTGGCGAGATCGGCGCCGGCGTGTCCATCTCGCGCAATGCCGTGCAGGCCATGGAGGTGATCGACCGCAGCGTGGTCGGCGCCTTCAATATCGTGGCCACGCGCAACGGGTGGGAGGCCAAGAGGGGCGTGTGGTTCGACTTCATGGACGGCATGTCGCAGGAGCCCGCGCCTCGCCTCCAGCCGCTCTTCTCTATGGTCGACCCGGGCGTGGGCCAGAACGCCGTGCACCGGGCGCGGTTCCTCGACGAGCTGGTCAAGCTGCTGCCCAAGGGTGCCGCGCAGTTCTGCAAGAAGCTCGACCACATCCTGGACGACCGGATCGGGTCCGGGAAGATGCTGATGAAGTTCAAGGATGGGTCGGTGGCCGAGGCGGATGCCATCATCGGGTGTGATGGCATCAAGTCGCGCACCAGGGCGGTGCTCATAGGCGAGGACCACCCTGCCGCGACGCCGGTGTATACGCAAAAGTATGCCTACAGAGGGCTGATCCCCATGGACGAGGCCATCCACGTCCTCGGCGAGGAGAGGGCCGTGAACGCGCACATGTGGGTGGGTACTTGACTTGACAGACAGACAGACAGGCTTTCTGTCTGCTGCGATGCCTTTGTGTATGTGTGTATAGACGAGCAAAATCCCCTCCTGCTGACGGCCCCATCACAGCTCGGCCAGAACAGACATGTCTTGACATTCCCCGTCGAGCACGGCGCAATGATGAACATGGTGGCCTTTGTAACAAACAATCGAGAAGAGTGGCCTAGCACGAGCAAGCTGACCCTCCCCACTACCAAGGCCGAGGCTCTGGATGACTTCCGCGAGTTCGGCCAAAATGTCAAGAACATCATCCAGCTCACGTCGGATCGACTGGACCGGGTAAGCTTCACCGTGCCTCCCCTGCTTAGTCCTCGGTTCATCCAGCTACCCACAACCCCTCCAAGCTTGACGAAGCATGGCTAAATACACCATGGCTGCAGTGGGCCATATTCGACCTGGGCGACCACCCATTACCGACATACTATAAATGCCGCGTGTGCCTGGTAGGTGACGCAGCACACGCCACCTCTCCTCACCACGGCGCGGGCGCAGGCTTCTGCATCGAAGACGCTGCGTTCCTGGCCTCCCTGCTCGCAGACCCGCAAGTCACAGAGCCCCCGCACCTAGAGGTCGTCTTCGCGGTGTACGACGCGCACAGGCGGGCCCGGACCCAGTGGCTGGTTCGCAGCTCGCGGCGTGCAGGCAACCTGTACGAGTGGCTGACCCAGGATGTCGGCACGGACTTTGCCAGGATGGAGAGGGAGCTGGCCGAGCGGCTGGGCCACATCTGGAATTTTGACCTCGAGGACTCGATCCGGGAGGCCACCAAGGACCTGCACCGGCGGCTGAACGTGCCGGGTGTCCACAAGTGCGACTCCCAGGTGATGCCGTTTGTCACGAACGAGCAGGACGGCGTCGAGACGCAGTAACAGATGAGAGAGGACAGGTGTGCCGCTGCCCCCGCTACGGCAGAACTATTACGTTACTCGCGGCACGGTGCATCCAACTTCACGTTTGATTTGGCTCAACCAGCTAGTAGAGAGACCTGGATACGGTTCAGTTCATCTAGTTGCTTGCCAGGTTTAGGCCAACGGTTCTGCTGATTATTACTTTGAGGGATAAATATCTGGGGCGACAATCAGCGGGATATTTGGGATCCGACCCGGCTTGATGATACCCGGACTGCGCCAACTTAGAGGATGGCCCATGGACCATGGTTGATGGCGCCCAGAGGATGGACGAGAAGGATCCTCCTGTATTCGACACATGGACGGAGCCCCCCTCCTTCTCTCTGTGGAATCAACATGAACCAAATGATTACCGTTTACGCCGTCCAAGAGGAAAACACATGACACGGGAATTCACAGGGGAGACGAGCTGAATGTGGAATCAATCAAAGAATGCTTGTGCCTAAAACATTTTTCCCCGGATGTAGATCTGGATCTACACACAAACAAGAGCGGGTGGATCTGCAAATTGTTTTGGATCGGATGTTTCCCAACCGGCATTGGAATAAACATTAGCCACGTTACCGCCGTGGGGATCCTAAGCTTAAATTATGGATCTCTCTCTCTCTCTCTCTCTCTCTCTCAGCATCAGCAGAAGGCTTGTTTTATTTCGTCTCGTACTAACGTACAGAGTCTTATGTATTGTTGGAACTCACAAGAGAGAGGGGGAGAGAGGGGGGGAAAATACCCGGATGACAATCTTTCCGCCCACAGCCACACTAGAGGACGGCTTTCAGCTCACCCGTTGCATCCGGCACTTGCATACACCGGACCTTAGCTGTGTTTAATTTCTTTTCTGGCTAGCCCATGTGCATCAGCCCTAACCAGCGACCGCAGCTGGCGGCATCTTCCCAGCCGCGTTGGCGCATCCTGCAGCTCGCCTGGACCAACCACCACCCACCCTCTTGCTCGAAAGCTTGCACTGCGGCCGCCCCGTAATGCCAGCAGTTCAGGTCCCAATTTTAGGACATATGACAGCTACAGTGGGCCTTTTGGGGGGGTTTGTGCTCTAATTACTACTATCCCTCACACCAACTCAGAACTCCAAGACAACAACCTGGTGGTGGTAGTGGTTAGCACACCGCCCCCTTTCGCTAATTTGGAACGCCAGTCTTTCTATGATGATGATTATGATGATGATGATGATAGAGGGGGCTTCTTCTCACTACCGGATGGACACATCCAGTTGACCGTGGAAGGACGGAAGACTGGGCCTCCGAACCAGGCTCGCTCGACCAGTTGGACAGTGGCTTGCATGTCATGCTGTCATAATACCCGATCGTGGCAGTACAGCTTGGTGCGTTGTCCTGCACGTACACGGTTGTCCAACGATTGCCCCCCCGGTTGCACTACATTCCAGTCGTTGCTGGGAGCAACTAACTGTATTTGTGTGTTTCTCTTGATGGATGGTTGGCTGGTGCTGTTGGGGCTGGATGAGAGCTACATCGTAGTACATATATCGGGCTGTTTCTTTCCCTTTCCCTTCCAGAGAGGGTGTACGCCTTTCTGTTTCTTGGATCACCATCCGATCTCTCTCTCTTCTTCTTCTTCTTCCTCTTCATCGTCTCATATCCCCCCTCTCTCTCAAGTCTTAAGACAAGCCAGACTATAATCCCTAATACCAACCAGTAGAAGATCATCATCTTCTCTCCCCCCAAGATGTACAACTTCCCACAGATCCTGGCCGCCACAGCAGCCATCTTCGGCCTCATCTCCGCTGCCCCGACCAATAACAGGCGAGGCTTCAGTGATCCCACGGATGATGGGTTCCCCAGCCCCAGCGCCGAGCAGCTGGCTGCGATCAACAGCATCGCCGGCGGACAGATCTCCAACGCTCCCCCTCCGCCCAAGCTGGCGGCGAGCAGCCTCACGGCGTTCCAGCTGATTGCCTTCAACGAGAACTTCGAGGTCGGCTTCTTCTCGTCCTTGATCGACAACATCACCGCCGACGCTCCGGGTTTCAACCTGGGGGGCACGGAGAAGCAGCAGGTGCTTGACGTGCTGAAGACGGTCAAGGCTGTAAGTCGCTTTTGTCCCCCTTCTCCCTCTTCCCTTGATGGATGATGATGATGATGATGATGATGATGGAACAAAAAAGAAAATCAAACTGACAACCCACAATAGCAAGAGGAACTTCACTCCATCAGCGCCCTCACCGTCCTAGACCACTTCGGCGCCTTCGCCCCTCCCCCCTGCACGTATAAATTCCCCACGACCGACATCAAGTCCGCCATCGCCCTCGCCGAGACCTTCACGGCTGTCGTCCTCGGCACGCTGCAGGACGCCAGCCAGCTCCTGGCGACCAACGGCGACGCAGGTCCCGTCCGCACCATCGCCTCTGTCATCGGCCAGGAGGGCGAGCAGAATGGGTGGTACCGCGCACTGCTGGGCCTGAAACCCAGCGAGAAGCCCTTCCTCACGACCTCGGTCGCGGCTTTCGCCTTCTCTGTTCTACAAGGGTTTGTCGACGAGTGTCCGTTCGACCCGGCCCAGGAGATCCCCCTCCCCATCTTCCCTGCCCTCTCGGTGCTCAGCGGTGACGGGGGCGCCAACGTCACTGCGGAGGATCAGACGCTCGAGTTCAGCGCCGACCTGACCGACGCGCCGGCCGGCTGGGACCAGTACCAGGGAGGCGACGGCGAAGGCTTGTATGTGACCTACCTCACGGGCCTGAATGTGCCCGTCAGCGAGCCCGTCACCACCTGCAGCTGGGATGGCAATGTTATCACTTTCCAGGCGGCATTCCCCTATTCGGAGAATGTCATGGATGGGCTGAGCCTTGCGGCGCTGACCACGAGCGGGAACTTTACTGACCCGGATGATATTCCGGATGCGACCCTTGCGGCGCCTGGGTTGATCCAGGTGAATGATGCTCTATGATAATTACTTAATGGAGAGGGATGGTTCTCACTCTTGGAGGGAGTCAATATCAATCCGTAATGGTTTTTTCTTTTTCTTTTTCTTTTTTGGGAGTTTGGCGAAATTATTAGTTGGCTGTGTTTTATGATTTTATCCTAATACCCGAGGCTGCCGAATTTTTGGAAATTAGGGTTTTTGGGAAAAAAGGTTAATGCAGAAATTTTCATACAAATATGTGTCTCCTCGATGATATGGTGTTATTGTTATGTTCCATTCTCCCTTGCGAGGATGCTAGTCCATCGTTATCAAAACCCAATTCCAGAGACTTGGGCGAGGCATTCTGGCATCTTGTGTGTGAGACCTTCGCCGAACTTCCAGGTCGACCGGGGACGCTATGGCGGCACTTGGCTTTCTTTGTGATTGTACTATTGCATATTGTTCTCTTTTCCTCCTCTTTTCTTCCTCTTCTTGGCTATCTGTATGAACTACCACTGTGTAGGTACTTTCAATCCAGACTCTCCACTTCTTTTCTCGCATTCCTCCTCCCAAACACTGTGTGTATACCATCAGCCCATACATACGCGTCTGTCAAGTCATACGAGCTCTTACTTAAACCCTCAAGCAGGATCATCCGCACGACCGGCACTGCTTTGTGCCCCAGCAGCCGTATCCCCGAAACTAATCCTGTCCCCTGCATAAGCACTGAAAGCCACGTCGCTCAACCACCAACCCCCAGATTTTCAATTCAAAAACTGTGGAGTAGCGTTTGAACTCAACCTTGTTACCCCAGATTCTGCTGACGGGGTCGTTGGAGGAGGGGGAGGACAGATGGGAGTGGCTCTGGAGCTAAAAGAAAAAAGTGCATGCGGATCCGCGGATGGGGATGGGGAGGGGGATGGATACCGCAGACCATCATCATTCAGGCGTACGTAATGTTGTTTGGAGTCTGTTCCTCCCAAGGTATATTGGGACAGAAAGCTTGTCCCTGGTATTTTTTTAAAATTATTTTCTTCTTAATGGAGTGTTCGACTGTTCCTTGCCTTTTTGTCTCTTCTGGCGTGGTCTGGACTCATCCATGTGTGGTGCGAACTTCGTTAGAGGAGGTCTATCAGCTAAACATTACGATTAGCTTTCCTTCTGATATTGTTGAACAATGAAGGAAGAAAAAAGATACCAGCTGACCCCCAACGACGGAGGGCATCCATTTCCTCCAAAAACGTATCTCGATGCCCCTGTAGTGGTCCGCATCCCAACTTTACGGCCTTACATCCCCCCAATTGCCTCCCCAAAAGTCCATAAAGTACAGTGCCGCAAAGCCAAGAGGCCTGTTCGGTACTTTGTCTCAGCTTCTCCTTTGATCCTGCCCTGACACGCCTGGCCTCGTGGGAAGCACAGAGTTCCCAGCTCCAAGCCTCGCCTTAACGGGTTCTAGGATGGCCAACGTGCCAGAAGCCCCAGCCAGACCAGCCTGCAAGAAGCTAGGCGCACCTTGCCAGGGCTTTTCTCCTCCTCGGAACCGCTTCTCTCACCACCCTTCTCTCCACCCCCTCTCGGGCCTCTCGGGGAGGTCGACTACGTTCCAGACAAGCCAAATATGAAGACCAATCGGCATCCTCCTCTGTGGGGACTTTGGTGCACAGCTTCTCTCCCCCCTCCCCCCTTCCCAGCTGAGGCTTTCGACTAGGGAGGGGGAGAAGGGGGACGCCTGGTGGTTCTTTTTACTAGGTATGCAGACCGGATACGTAGTAGATCTCCACCTAGTGTGATAGGCAGTGCCGACGAAGGGATGGATGACTTCCCCGAAGGAAGAGAAAGAGAGAGAGAGAGATAGGGGGAAAGGAGAGAGAGAAGCGATGCGCCGAAATCCAGAAAAACTCATTAAGGTGGGCCAATCCCACCCTTGGTGGTATGCCAATGTAGTCCTCGATGCTCTCTTTTGGTCTTGACCGTACTCATCATTGGGAAAGGTGCTCTTCAGGATATCATACATCTCGTTCTTACTGTTACTCGACCCATTCTGTCCTATAAGAACATCTCAATCTCAATGGCAGCCACCATGCCCCAGAACGGCCGAAGGCCCTCCAAGGTCGAGATCGCCGAGGACGGTAGCTACGATCATGCCGATGATGTCGAATATGCCCTGAACAGGGCCAGGACGACTGGTGCCGTCTCCATCTCGGCGGAGCTCTTCGAGAAGCTGTACCTGTCGCCCAAGAATGAAGTCAATGGGCAGTTGAGGAGGACCTTTGGAAACCCAACGCCAATGTAAAACACCTACAAGCCCTCACACTGTCATCATCATCGTCGTCCCCCATCAAGGATGTTCTTGGAAGGGAGTTACTTCGACTAACGAGTTGTGTGTGTTTCTCCTAGTGGTCTCGTCGGGTTCCTTCTCTGCCTCAGCCCCCTAGCCTGCTCGCTCATGGGATGGCGAGGCGCAAGTAGCACCGGTGCCGCAGGAATGTAAGCGAGATGCGTTGCTGGCGCTGTTGTTTGTGGCCTAGTTGCGGTGGATCGAGAAAAAAATATATATATTAAGAGCAACTACAAAAGAAGAGAGAGAAGGAGGAAGGAAAAGGCTGACAAGATTATATATAGTCCCGACTATTTCTTCTTCGGCGGCGTCCTCATGATCCTCGCCGGGATCCTTGAATGGGTGCTCGGCAACAGCTTCCCTTGCATCGTCTTCGTCACCTTCGGCGCCTTTTGGCTCACCTTTGCGGGGACTCTCAACCCGGGCTTCGCGGCGTATTCCTCTTTTGCCGCTACCGGACAACCTGCAGCAACAGGACTTGAGACGGAAGGGTTTAATGGCGCGTTTGGTCAGTCACCTTCTAATTATGAGACTTCCCCCACCGCCTTGTATGAGCTACTAGAGAACAGCATCTGACATGGTAGATTGTCTCTCGACCAGGTTTCTTCCAAGTCTTCATGGCCGTCGTGTGCTTCTGCTTCCTCCTCGGCTCCGTCCGCACAAATATCTGCTTCGTCTTCATCTTCTTTACGTTGGTCCTGACGTTTACCATGTTGACGGCTGCCTATTGGTACCTTGCTGAGGACTACACGGGCAATGCAGCCACAGCAGGAAAATTCATCATTGTAAGCCTTCCAATATGATCACCCCATACAAAAGCCTCTTTCCTGGGGAGGGGAGGAGGAGAAAGGAAAGAAAGAAGAAAAATCACTTTGCTGACAAGCACCCCCGCTTGACCCAGGCTGCTGGTGCCTTTGCTTTTGTGGCATGCATGTTTGGCTGGTGGATCTTCTTGGCTATCATTCTCGAGTCCGTGGATTTCCCCATCTCGCTGCCAGTGGGAGATCTCTCTAGGTTCGTAAAGGGGCGCACTCAGATATTGGCTGCTCGTGGTTCTCACCACCGGGGCCAGATCTGAGCATGGCAGGATCAGATCATTGATGCAGGAGGAAAAGAGGATTCAGTCCTTCCCCTTCCCTGTACCTTGACAGTAAGTACTGTTGGCTGGGAGATTGTTTGTTGATTTGTCAGATCAGACAGACACATCGAGCTGTGTTGCAAACAAAGAGGCTGCTATGCTTCTGTGCTGATAGTATTGTGAAGCGAGGAGAATATGGCTATCACAAGTAGAGTATCCAGAATGAATAAAGCATATCTTGGATCAATGGTATCTTGCCTCTTTAGTGAGTCAACACGCAGCTGTTCTTGGGAGGGGGCTCTGATCATTTAATAAGATAATACCGTCAAGTAAAGTATCGAGAGCAGTTGGCCTCTCACACTGCTCTATAAAGTTCTAACTAGAGTTAGGAATATGTGTAATGCGCTTATGTTGTCCTTTGATTTATGTTGTGGTTGATCCACAGGCCATACATCTGATGTTCTCCTTCAATCCAAGTCTAGATGTCTGCCAGCAGCAAAAAATATACTATTACCTAAAACAACAGAAGCTGCTCTCTTATTGCCTAAAGAGCTTCAGACTCAGTCATTATACGTTCTGTCACTATCGCTGATGCTTCACTTTCTCTTCTTTCTCCCCTTACTCTCCCGTCAGTACATTACTCAAGTGATCCATATCAAGTCACCCAAACTCACAGATGCTCTGCCTGCCTTTACTATTTATACAGCTTGTTGCCAGGCCTCTCCTTCTTTTCTTCTTTTTTTGCCCAAGCAAACCCACCACCAAGAGCATTTACAGTGCGTCCTCTCCATTGCCCTCGATTCTTGTCGCCACTTTAATGCTGATTTACCTTCTCTTATCTAGCAGGTAACCTCATCAACCAACATACATCATGCCCAAACGCGGTAAGTCATCTGGCCGCGGGTCAAGGGGACGCCCTCAACAATCAAGTAGCTCACTGTATGTCCTCCTGTGTTCATCTGTATGCCCTACACTTGTTGGAGTACAACCCATCTGACGTATCAATACAGACCCAGTGGAAATCCTGGCCCCTCTTCCTCCCAACAGACCGGCGCTGCCAGCAGCTCATCTGCAGCCGAGCTAAGCCTCAGCCAGCTGAGCATTACTGGCGACTCATTGCCTCCTCGGCCATCCTATGGTGCTGAGGGAAACCAATTGCTTGTACGCACAAACCATGTGGCCTTGGACCTGACTCCTGGGGCGGTCTTATACAAGTACAAGATCGACATAGAACCCAAGGCTGTGGGTCGTAAGGCTGAACGCGTGATCAAGCTTCTCTTTCAGCAGCACAATCTTGATGGAGCAGCCACAGACTTCAAGGCAGTCATTGTGAGGAAGAAGCAAGAAAACAATGAAAAATACAATGTCAAATATTTTGCAGAAGATGAAGACGAAGCCAAGTCAGGTGCGATGATCTACCATGTGGACGTCCATCTGAGCCACGTCCTCTCGATTACGGATTTCTTGGCCCACCTCGCGCAGCCTTCTACAGTGCCGTACGAGCACAAAGACGCCATGATCAATGCCCTACAGACCCTGTTTCTCCATTACTTCAGGCGCAACAATCGCTTGCTCACAATGGGAAACAAGGTGTTCCCCCTGTCTGGCCCCGCGAGCAAGATTCAGGCTCTGGGAGAAGGCGTGGCCGCTTACCAGGGATTCTTTGCAAGCGTCAGACCTGCCATCAAATGCCCTCTCGTCAATGTCAGTGTGGCGTACAGCGCGTTCTATGAAGCCCCCGGTGGTAATCTGGCGTCCTTGATCTCAGCTTTCAGTACCACAGACAAACACCACCTTGAGAGACTCCTCAAGGGCTTGCGCATCCAGAAGACGTTTCTGAAGAAGTGTGACAAGCAAGGGCAAGACGTCTTTCCCATGAGAAAGATATTTGGTCTTGCTTCGCCCCAGGACGGCACGCCCAAGCCGGGCGACAAGCCGAAGACGCCACCACCTCAGGTCGATTCTTTTGGTGCCGGAGCAAAACATGTCAAGTTCTCCACCAACAATGGCTGGTTCACTGTCTACCAATACTTTGAAAGTAAGTGATTGCACCCAGTTGCCCTTCTCATCTGCCAATCATAAAGTCCATCTCATACCTGTTATTCCGTTTCCTCCATGCCGCATCTCCTAGGCTGTACAGTGTTTCTGATATCTAGTTATTCAAAGAGCAATATGGCATTCGACTCAAGCAGCCAGATTTGCCCGTGGTTAATATCGGCTCCCACGAACATCCAGTCTACTTGCCACCAGAGGTCTGCGGCGTTCCAGCTGGTCAGCCGGTTAAATTTGCGAACCTAAGCTCAAAACAGACACGCAATATGATCCAGTTCACCTGCAATAACCCCATCGAGAACTTCCGACTGCTCACGGAGTATGGTCTTCAGGCAGTCGGCTTATCGAAGGATCCCGATTCTGTCCTGGTGAGTACTATTTTCTCGTATTCTGATTTGTTGTGGGATGAGAAATCTCTGACCACGGACGTGTTTTGAATCACAGAAAAAGAACCAAGGGTTCATGAGCACCGATATCAACGCCTTGTCGTGTGTTAAAGGTCGTACTCTCAACAAACCTCGCCTTGTGTACGGGGACAAAACGCTCAATGTTTCCAGAGCAGCATGGAACCTCATGGGCCAGAAGCTCAGCAGTCCCAGCAACACGACCAAATCCTGGATCTGCCTGTACGTGAGCATCACGGGTCAGATTCCCGCCTATGCAGGCGCTCCCGCATTTCGACCGATTGTGATGGAATTTCAAGACGCCATGCTCTCCTATGGGATTCGACTGAAGAAGTCCAACGACGGCCAAGGCGTAACACACGGGTGCATTCTGCAAAATCAAAACGATCCTGCGCTCGAGACCGCTTTGGCAGCCCTCAAGGGCATAGACCTCGTGTGGGTCATCGTCCCTGCTGGTTCCAAGTTGCTCTATGATCGGATCAAGTACTTGTCGGATGTCAAGCTGGGAATCATGACGGTTGTTTCCGTCGACAAGACTCTGAAGGAACGCGACCCCAAGTACCAGAGTCAGTATCTTGGAAACGAGGCTCTCAAGGTCAACCTGAAGCTTGGAGGGACGAACCAGGTGAGTTGTAATCATATTACTTTTACGATGACCATATGATATGGATTGTCCTCATCGTGCGATCCGTGTCGTTGTTGAATTATTATAAAGAATTATTTTTATACTAATCATTTTGTGCATTGGGAACACAGCGCATTGTTTCTGGCCTGCACATCATCCCCGATGGCAAGACGATGTTAGTCGGCATCGATGTGATTCATCCCTCGACAGACCAGACCAGGGGTGGAATGCCCAGTGTGGCCGGCATGGTAGCCACTGTAGATGGGCACGTTTCTCAGTGGCCTGGAGTGCTCCAGGTGCAGCAGAAGCGGCAAGAGATGGTTTCGAACCTCGAGCCAATGCTCGTCGCCTGTCTCAACAAGTGGAAGCAAGCCAACAACGGAATTTATCCAGAGAACATTCTCGTCTACCGTGACGGCGTCTCTGAGGGCCAACACCAGGAGGTCCGTAGGCACGAGCTGCCACTCCTCCGGGCAGCCTGCCAGGCTGTCTACCCGCCGGCCAGCCGGACGAGGGGCCTCCCTCGGATCACCATCGTGATCGTCGCCAAGCGCCACCACACGCGTTTCGCTCCCACCGACGATGGCCCACGCGACAAGACGTCCAACTGCGAAGCTGGATTGGTGGTGGACAGCGGTATCATGGAGATCGCGTCCTGGAACTTTTACCTGCAGGCACACAGCGCCATCAAGGGCCACGCGCGGCCAGGTCTTTATACTGTGGTGCATGATGAGATCTTTCGCTGGTACAAGCCTGAGAATAGCAAACCCAGCGCAGCCGACGTACTGCAGGAGGTCTCCCAGAGCCTCTGCTACACGTTTGGCCGGGCCACTCGCGCTGTCGGCATCTGCACGCCTGCCTACTACGCCGACATTCTGTGCGAGCGGGCTGGGTGCTACCTGCGCGCTTTCGAGGCATCCGAGCCGTCTGGTGGCATCTTCTCCCGGAGGATCACTGAGTCCAGCGAGCTCACGGACGAAGACATGGGACAGTTGCAGAGGCAGATGGAGACGCACGATAAGTTGAAGGCCAGGATGTTCTACATCTGAGTAGGGCGGTCGAAAGAAAGAGGAAAGAAACTTCAACAGCTTGGTCATGCTAAATGAGAGATGATTTTGTTGCTACATGACAAGCATGAAAAAAAGTCGGCGCTCATAGGAACGGAACAATTTTTCTTCTTTATTTTGGGGGGGGGGGGGAGCTTTTGCAGCGTGTACTTTTGATAGGATCTTCACACATGGTTGGACTCTGGTACTTATTGTTTCCATAGTTTTGGGATTGAATCAGTTCATCAAAACCGTTGCGTTGTCTCTGGAAGATATTTGATTGCTTGACTGTGCACCGCAAAATAAATTACTACGTCTCTCTTCGTGTTCGATAACGTCTATCTCAAGTCAAGTACTACTCATGTTCCTTGCTTTGATTCACTATTACGACTTAGCTGCTGCCCGAAACCTGAACAGCGTCAACCATGTACTGATAACACAACTACGCAGATGCGTGCTTGACCTTGTTGACACCTCCATCGATAACAATCTCCTGTCCTGTCACAAACCCAGCCGAGATCAGCCAGACGATGGCTTCTGCCACATCCTCACCGTACCCAATGCGCCCTACTGGGTGATGCCGATGTCGAATCCCATCGATCCCTTTGGTCCACCACATCTTCTCGGGTGCTTCATCTGCCTCCCTGCACTCGTGGTCCACAAAGGTGAACCCAGGCAGGATCGTGTTGCATCTGATCCCCCACTGCGCGCCCGAGATGGACATGGCCTGTGTAAGGCCGAGGATGCCGGCCTTGGAGGCGGCGTAACCCTCGCAGTTGGGCTCTGACTGCTTTGCGCGAAACGACGAGATGTTGATGATACACCTGCTCTGGCGCTCAGGCCTGGCAAAGACACGCCGGATACTCTCCGGGATAAAGCCCACAGCGGCCTGCGCAGCCTCGGGACGTATTACAGCCTCGTCTGCCTGAGAAGGCTGCTCGCAGTCTCTGGTCTTCATGAAGGGGATGCAGGCCTGGCTGACGAGAAAGGGGGCGGTGAGGTTGGTGGCCAGGTAGGCCATCCAGTCGTTGAGCACCGCTGGGTCTTCCATGGTGCGCTTCTCCTGGAAATGGGCCCTCGCGATGCCGGCGTTGTTGATGAGCACGTCGATCTCCCCGCCCGGGAAGAAGGCGGCTGCGTGCTGGATCGTCGATTTTATGGCGGCCGGGTCTCGCAGGTCACAGGCCATGTAACCCACAAGACCCCCTAGTGGTTTCTGTTCTTGTTGTTGCTGCTGCTGCTGCTGCTGCTGCTGCTGCTGCTCGGCTAGAATCTTGGGAATGTGCTCTGTCGCCGTGTAGATTAGCTCCGGCTCATTGATGTCGATGAGAAAGATGTTGTGGTCCAGTGAGGCTAGGTGGCGTGCAGTCACCCTACCGATACCTCGCGCCGCACCGGTGATGACGATGTTCTTGCGGGTTGACATGTCTTCTCGTGCTGAACCCATTTTTTCTTCTCTTTTCCCTTCGTCGTGTGAGCGATCTCGTGTGGGGAGTTGGTGATGAGAAGAGGTCGATCATGGCGAGAACGGGTTGAGCTTCTAATTACTGTCCTCCGCTCGGAGGTCTCCTTCCAGTTAATTTATATCAAGCATGACTGTGACAGGCTATGAGGATTTTAGCCGGGCAGCCAGTCCAGTGAAAGTCCTCCTTTTCCGAGGTCATGCGCCACATTCTACGTCACGAAAGACATACGGCTGGACGGACCGTCTTCGCCTTTGGCTGTTGTACTGTATGACCTCTTCTTACTCCCTACTGTATCACCTATGTAATTCTCTGCCCTCTCTGCACGGTGCCAATGAGGGAGGAAGTGATGCCTGCGGTGGTGAGCGGTTTAATCTACTACCTTTAGGCCATGCTAGGAGGACGCAGGTCATCAATACATGGTGCTCATTCTTGGATTAAAGTATGATATGTACAAGAATTAAGCTAGAGTCTTTAGGCATTGACTCTACCGTCGAGAATATGGAGAAAATATTCGACCCTGCCCATTCCGTCACGCCGGCTCGGTTCACACATCCCGAATGGCTTTTGTCGTCCTTCCTTCTTTTTTTTTTTCTAATTATCTTTTTTCTTTCTTGTCTTGTGGACCCGTTTTCCCACTATGATTACCAGCCTGTCTGTTGTGTGCCTGTGTCCATTGTGTTGTTATTGTTGTTGTCCTCCTGTAACTGAACTGAACTGCTCTGCTTGAAATTTACCACCATTTGATGTTCAACAGCCTTGAGGCCTCGTGAGTGGATTTACCTAAACTGTCTCTCTCTCTCTTCAGCCCTCCCGAAGTCTCTCTCTCACACTCCCAAGTCCGCAGTCGTATGTCTCATGGTGGTTTCAGTATGTTCTGTGGCCCATCTCCTCTTCCTACGTCTCTCCCTTATTCCCGGTGCAGGAAGCTATTGAACTTCTTCAGAAACTTCATCTTGCCCGGTTTTGGCGTCTTGATGCCCATCCCGGCCAGCTCCTCGTTGCGCTGCCGCTGCTCCTCCTCGGTCACCTCGCGCTTGCGCCGCCGGTCCGCGCGGACGACGGAGAAGAAAGCCTCCTCGACGTTGGTGCCCAGCTTGGCGCTCGTCTCGACGAAGCCACAGCCCAGCTTCTTGGCCAGGCTCGAGCCCTCGAGGGTGCCGACCTCCCTCCGCGTGTCTAGGTCACACTTGTTGCCCACCAGGACAACGAGGCTCGGAGCGAAGGGGAGGTCGTCTGGGTGCCGGTCCGCAGGGTGCCGCCTGGTCTCGTCGAGCTTGCGCTTCGTCTGGATCACCTCCTCGAAGAGCCTCTCGGCCGCCTCGAAGCTCGACCGCCGCGTCACGTCGAACACGATGACGAAGAGCTCGTTCTGCCGTATCCACTGCTCCCGCAGAGCGCCGTACTCCTCCTGTCCGGCCGTGTCGAGGATCTCCAGGTGGCTGGGGATTCCGTCGATGACACACTGGCGCCTGTAGCTGTCCTCTAGCGTCGGGTCGTACGTCTCGGAGAAGACGTGCTTTGTGAGCTGTGCGCGAAGAAAGAAAGGGCCTCATCAGCGTCACTCTTTTTTCTTTTTTCTTTTTCTCTCTCCCTTTTCCCTCTCCTTCTCTTATTGTCAAGGGGTTCCGGATGCGAGAGAGAGGAAGGGAGGGAGGGAAGGAGGGAGAGAGGAGGAGAAAGAGGGACAAAAGACGTACGTTCACTGTCAGCGATGTCTTGCCTACACCGCCTTCGCCCAGCATCGCGATTTTGTCGGTGATCTTGCCCGCCCCTGGTGATAGCGCCATCTTGAACTGACAATGACTCTGGGTATCTCGGTTTGTTGACTCTCCTAACTTCCTGCTCCTTCTCTATGTCTCTTCTCCTCGACGGTCGGGGGAGAAAAGGGAAGTCCCGCTCTTGGCTTTTTTTATTATGTTTATTTACCGGTAACGACGTTCGGATGGTATCTGGCGTTGATCACGAGCGACAGGCATCTAGGGGGGGATTGTGTGGTTTGTTGATGAGCGAGGCGGTCGAGAGAAGCAGAGAGCGGTAGGTTGATTATGACGAAGACAAGGATCAAAAAATAAAATAAAGAGAAAAACAGGTATAAGAGGATCAAGATTAAAAATATAAAAAAAATTAGAAAAAATTCAAAGACGGTTCTGCGCGAGAAAGTGGTCGAGAACCTACGGAGGATTTCTCGAGTGTTTGGCTCCCAGGCTCCTCTCTCCTCTTTTCTTTCTTTTCTCCTTGCACCATCACACACAAGGCGGAAGTTACCCCTGATCCTCGCGGTGGAGCCCACCCAAGGATTGATGACTGGGTGCCCTCGGTTGCTCACCTTACTACCTACGAACCCCCTCCCGCCCCCTCCTGCTCCAGCAGAGCAAGTGGCCAATGGACGACTCGGCCGACAATCTCAAAGGGGCCAATCTCGGCTAGCAGAGAGCAAGAGAGGATCCGTACGGGCACAACGGGGTCTTTGCGAACAGGGGCGGGCCGTTCCCCCGGATCAGGCTGGTGTGGTTCCCCGGGGGTCCACAGCGGCGTTGGTTTGACACGTGGGGAGATTGGCGTTAGGTCTGGAGCCGTTACCAGTCCGCCGGGCTGGGTGCAAGTTTGTGGCGTGTCTGGGTTGCGTCTCGGCTCTCCAGGGGGGAGGGGGGGTTTGTTGTTGTTGTTGTTATTGTTATTGTGTTTGAAGAGCAGAGTATGGTGCTGGGAAAGGGTAATGGATCCTATTCTCTGGCTCTCCTTTATGAGGATCCTTTCTCTCTGGGAGAGTCTCTGAGATGACGGCTCCTTCTCGGGAGACAAGACACTACACCACCGAGAGGGACAAAAGAGAAGGGGGGCCACGTAGAGCACCCTCAGCTTCAGGCTCAGTTGCTGGCGGTGGAGCTTACTGTTCTTGCTAGATTTCTTTTCTATTGTCTTTATGACCGCAGGAAGGAGTCCGGCATCTGACGTGAGATTCACGGGAGTGGTTTTTTCTTCTTTTTCCTTCTTCTTTTCTCCCTCCCTTCCCTCATCTCCAATCGCCTCGTTGCATTTTCATGTCTTGCAGCAGGCAGTGCCAGTTATGTGGGTCACATACGGCTTCGTACTGCGTTTGAGTAGTATTGTATATTATATTGAACATCATAGAACTCATACGTAGTGGATGATGAGAGGTCTACCAGGAGTGCCAGGGATGCTCTCAATTTAGGTTTACGAAGGTGTGTGTGATGATCCAGAAATCCCTAACCACCCATATTTTTGCCACGTGTGAGCGAGAGTCAACGGCTGGGAGGCCTCGGTTTCTACTACCCCTCCCCCCTCCCTCCCTGAGCTCGGACATGTTTAATTATGTACATATTCGGGCAGACAGTGCTACATATGGAAAGCCTTATGCAACGTCGCACTATTTAAAACTTTCTCCGCGCGGTTTATCCTCATTTTGGATGTCCTGTCCGCCTTGGAAGGGGGGGGAGGGTCCTAGACAGAAAAAAGCCTAGTGCAATTACTTTGTGTGTGTGTTTTTTTTTTAAGCGAAAAAACAAAGGCTGGCAGAGAAAAGATGAAAAGGAAGCAGAAAAAATGCCGTCTGCTCACTTCAGGGTCCTGTCAACGAAGCCTCGTTTGCGAGCTTGATTGCGTGCGGATATGGTAGCACATGTCCGAAATTAAACCGAGATGGGCCTCGTTGGAAATCGTCCTACACTGATAATTTAGCGGTGGCCACTACCCTCTTGTCATTCCTTGGCGCTCCACTCGAATCTGATGATATTTCCCTTGCATTGTTTACCTCTTCTGTTCTTTCTTGTAGGTCTCAACAGGCTGCATCCGTAAACCATGGTAGCCTACCCCTCGCTACCGGTTGCTATTCACACAGCATGTTCATATCTGCTCGGCTATCCTGTCATGTTTCATAACAGAGAGAAAGAAGGTCCAAAAACCTAATCTAGATAGCTGAAACTCTGATACTTTGATAATTACCAGCCAGTTCAGAATAATTTCATGGAACATGATAATATTTCACTTAACTCAATCTCGCATGCGCACGTGTGAGACTCGTTGGCCGTTCTCTTCCCTCTGCAGAATAACCTTATTTCAAAACCATGCATTAAGTACTCACTGGATTTTTTTTCTTTTTTTCTTTTGGCATCTTGATAGATGTCTGAAATAGTTACCAAGTCTTGAGCAGATGACTATCCTGTGAGCTCTGACTGACATACCTGAGAATCTGATCAGTCGTGCCTGAGACAACCACCTCTGCTGGAGTTCTTCCGTTGGAGCAGGGCTGATCTTCAGCACATCGATTTCCTTTTTCAGGTTCCTACTTTTTTAAGCCTGGTTAGTCTCTCATCAGCTGCTGTCCCTGAATGGCTTCTCGTTCTAAAGCTATTTTTTTTCTTTCTAGAACCTCTTCATCTCGGTAGGCTCCTCATTAGTGCCTCGTTACACTGTCATAAAGAAAGCTCATGATTTCTTGACGATCTTTCTTCTTTCAGAAACTTGTCATTCCTTCAGCGGCCCGCTGTTGCAAACCGTTTGCTTGTACACACAAAACCTGCCCCCCTCCCCCCCTTTCCCTTTCGTTCTTTCCCCCCTTAGACTGCTCCTCGCTTAGAGCCGCAGGTGCCTCGACCCCTACCTAGGTAGGCAGACGTTCAACCTCCAGGGGGTGGGTCGTGGGGGTATGTCTATTGCTGCTTGATGAGGCAATCCAAAGTCATGCGCACAACTCCTGACTCTTGGGAGCGAGGACATCTGGGGACAGCCGCTTGAGATGACAACTGGTCCTGCAATGATTGGCTGGTGGGAAATTTTGGCAATCTCTCTCACTTGTCGCTGGCATCATGCCGTTCAGGTACCGTCATTGAGCATAATGAATGTCGTCCAGATGTTGGTCTCGTGTTCGGCCTTTCCGACATATGTTACGATGTATCGTGCCATCTGTTTCTCAAGGCGGGCCCGCTCGTTGGTCTCATGATTGTTTAAGATATGTCCACCGAATCTGTAATGCCGACTCGTCATTTATCTAGCCTTGGTACCTATGTTCTTAGTGTTACTAGAAGGGAGAAGTTTCCTTATGATATGTTGGTCATTGTGAGATGTATGAGATTACCACAACTTTTGTTGTAGCCTTAGACACAAGCTCAGAGAAGCTTGTTGGTTCTCGGCAGAGCCTCTTTCTGTAGGAGATTCTTATCTGACAACGGGATCTGCTGGCTCTCATTACAGACTAATCATGTGACTTTAGGGTGGGTTCAAGTCTTATAACCTACACTCCCAAGGAAGAGTATTCTCTTGCCCTAACCTTGGCAAGTTCTCCTCGATAGCACGCAAAGCTTTCAAGCTAAACTAAAAGTTGAGGATTATCATGATGCATTACCCCCAAGACGCTTGTATTCCTATCAAGAGATTCTGTGGGCTCACAGATTGATCTAAGAAAGCTCTGCACATTGCCAGTCAGCACGACTTAAGGGGAGTCTGCGGGTGGAGGCAGCTACTTCCTTGAGTGATTGATGAGCATGGAATTCATACTTACACAGGGTGATGTCTAGCATGCATCCTGATAGTATTGTGCTACATCCCACTGACATCTACAGCCAAGTATTACTTTCTATGCGAGGCTAAAAGGAGCGACCTCTCCCAGCTGGCCACCTCTAAGTAGGTAGGAATCATTAGGTTTTATATTGCTGCATATTGGTCGGGCTCGCACAACCCTCTGTATTCTAAAGATGAGATGACAAGCTTCAGAGTCGAATATCTACAGCCAAGTATTACTTTCTCCATACCAACATCTCGGAGGAGTATACCAGTCATACTCTATCAGATTCTACATATTTTCCTACTTTCTTTAGCCAGTCAGCCTTTCTCTCGCCTTGCTCCTTTTTTCTCTTCCTCTTTGCTTTTTTTCTTGTTTTGTGTGCGCGCACGTGCGTGCGCTATTTGGGGGGGGGGGTTTGGTTTCTCCCCCCCCCCTCGCTTATTCTTCCGTGAACACGTCTCTGGTGATTTGCTCTATACGTACCACACCTGTTTCATCGTCGCTTTCTATTGATTCGGTCCCCCATGCCCCCTCCATCGCTGTCGGTATCGCTTAGCAAAGAGTGTGGGGTGCCTGTGACCTTGGTGCTGGACATGCAGCTGCTGCAGTGTGGCTGATTTGGGCTTGACGGGGTCCGAGTTGCATCCCGACGTTCCGGGCCTTGCTTTTCTTTCCTTTTTCCAAGCCAGTTCTGAATTAACGATGGGCAAGCTGCACGCTAGTGAGTCCTCCATCCCAGAAGGTGTAATGCATTGCGGGGCGAGCCACTCAGAAATGGCGCATCCTGCGTGTTCGGTACGTATTCACTGTGGCGGTCAAACGAACACCTAGACTGACAATAACGTGTAAATATGGTATGTAAATAAAATAGTTGACGGAATGTTCGAAGCGAAGTTTTTGCCCCTTTCCACCTAATGGAGCATCATGTAATTGTATTCGAGATGATGAGTTGGAAAGTGGTGGGAATGAGCCCATTCCATAACGAGGTGTTGAGGTGCATGGCGGGGTAATTAGAAGGGGGGCGGAGGGGATTGAGGGGTTGCTCAGTGTCTAAAGTATTCTGTAAGCAAGTTACCTACTGCTACCAGGTCCTCTGCTAAACCCCTCGCGCCCCCCCCCCCCCCTTCTGCACTTGCTGGACACGGTGGATAGTGATCGATCGATCCCTACTAGAGGGAGGCTTGGGGGCTTGAAACAGGCGCCGCCCCTGTTCAACAGAGGGGCCAAGTGGCTGCTGCCTACTACCAGCTGGAGGCGGAGTTGGGGTAGCAGCCGCTGTAGCTTCGTAATATACTATCAGTTCAGAGGCTAGCAACGTGAGTGACGTCTGCTCTGGCTTGTTTGGATGCTCGCTGCCCCATGGCTTCTCCCCTCAGCTCCATTCCCGGCCTCTCGGGTCGATCGATCGTCTCGTCTTTTCAGCTGTCTTCGTCGCCGATGGAGGGACAGCATATGCACTCCGTTTGATGGACCAGCCGGTCACTCTCACCTCTGTCCTCTTTCCTGTTCTTTCCTCCCTTTTACCTACCTCTCCTTCTCGTCTTATCCCCCCTTCCCCCTTTTTTATCTCTCCGTCAGCAATAGACCCATCATCCCTCAGCCTTGTCCCCGTCAGTCAGCCATCAGGAGAAGGGAAAGGGGACGAAGAAGAAAGCCTATGGCCAGCATCAGCTTGAAACCCCTCTGGCCATTGAGTGAAATCAAAAGACGGACAGGCCTGCGCGAGGTGCGGGGCGCCGTTCCACGATCCACGACAGGGCACGCCAGATCGAAAGGGCCCTGGGTGCATTGCGAAGTGTCCCAACTCCTCTCTCTCTCCCCCCCCCCCCCCCCAAGCGTCGACCTGAGGCATACGTGTGCCAATTTCAGCTGCGATCTTGTGGTCCAGTCCTAGACCAGAAAATACGCAACTTCGGAAGATTGATCAATATACCTGCTCCACCAACAATAATCAACACACTACCACACCTTGCACCACTTGGGTCCCGGCCTGTGCCATCCTCGTCCTCCCCCGCTGCGCCCCTGGAAGCCTCGGAGCTGGACCGAGACCCAAATCCGGACAGCTGTACCTGGAGTTGGTGGACACACAGGCACAGCAGACCACAGCGGCGCTGGTGGTGCCAGTACTGTGAAACACCCATCGGTACAGTAAGTGATGAACGTGCATGTGTGCCTGCAGTGTACCTTGTTCCTGAGGGCCCTCCCTCCTCCACCTTTCACCTCAGTACCTGCCGATGACGTCCCTCCCGTCTTTCTGACCGCGCGCTGCCAGGTACTCGACTCTACCACTTCTACAGACCCTTTTCGCCCGGCCACGAACCTCGACCAGGTCACGAACCCCTCATATCTTCCTGTTCGACGAAGCATCTTCGACATACTGCATAGCATTAGACCGCATTCCGACCCTAGACATCGGTCTCCAAGACAGAAACTACGAGCTCTCCTTGCAGACGACCCCTGATCAACAGCAGCGAATTTGAGTGCCCCTTGCGACCACGACCGTGAATCCTTTGCTCCCAACCGAACGAACTGCTTCCAGTGCCCTCAGACGGCCGTCTGCCGACTTGTCGCCGACCCACGAGACTAGCTTTGCAGCAAGCTGCCATACCCTCTGAATATGGTTCGGATCATTCCACAGCGATTGAAATCATCAACACGTTCGAATAATCCGTCCACCACGAATAGTCGTGCCACCAGCCCAATGAGGAGTAAAGGAGATTCCGCGAGCCCTGAGGGCCGCAGGGAGACGGGGCTGGTCTTGAATACTGTGATCCTCAGGGTATGTTGATTCTGTCCCTGCCGCCCCGCCTGCGACCCGAATCTATACTCGTTCCGCAAGGCATCGTCTCTGACTGTTCTTCTCAGGCGCGCAATCTGGCCGCTGCTGATCGGAGTGGTACTTCTGACCCGGTGAGTCTCCATAATATCCCCGCTTAGCCATGATCATACTGGTCGCGACGACCACCGGTAATGCCGAGCTTAGACTGATGTTTGCGCCTAGTATCTTGTCTTGACTCTCGGAGAAGGAAAACACCAAACCCATGCCGTACCCAAGAACCTGAACCCTGACTGGAATGAACAATGCGAGTTCCCTGTCAATGATATCCGTCACCTTCTCCTGGACGTGATATGCTGGGACAAGGATAGATTTGGCAAGGACTACTTGGGTGAGTTCGACGTCGCCCTCGAGGAGATCTTTGCCGATGGCGACTTCGAGCAGAAGCCCAAGTGGTTCCCGCTGAAGAGCAAGAGGTCCGGAAAGCAGGCCGTCAAGGTCTCTGGAGAGGTGCTCCTACAGTTCACGCTCTTCGACGCCGCCAACCCGGAGGCATCCGATGCCGAAATCTACGCCAAGTTCTGGGCTCTATGCAAATCAGTCCCTGAGGCCGAGCCATCTTCTTCCAAAGCCCCTACACCTACCCGCACACCCATCCTGGCTCCGACCAAGCCGACTAGCACGCCGCCCTCACTGAATCGAAGAGAGACAGACGACACCGGCGCCGAGGACGACGATGACTATGAGGTCTACGATGATGAGACCCCGGAGGAAGAGGATTTGAGCAAACCAGAGAATATCGAGAAGCGCAAGCGGAGGCTGCGGATTAAGGGCTTGAAGCGCAAGAAGAGAGACAACCCGTACGAGTTCCTGAACGGAGGGAGCAATGACGTCGTCGGTCTCATCTTTCTCGAGATTGTCAAGATCACCGATCTCCCCCGAGAGTCCAATTTCACCAGGACGGGTTTCGACATGGACCCCTTTGTCGTTGCGTCTTTGGGCAAGAAGACATATCGAACCAAGGTAGTGCGGCACAATCTAAATCCCGTCTACAACGAGAAGATGATCTTCAATGTCCTCGGCCACGAGCAGACATACTCCTTTGCATTCACCGTCATCGACCGAGACCGCTACACTGGCAATGACTTCATAGCCTCGACCTCCCTGCCGCTCAAGGAGCTGCTGGAGAAAGCACCTCAGGCTGACCCCGAGACTGGTTTGTACGCGGTCAAAGAGCCGCAGGAGTATGTTCCCGAGGGCGCTCAGTCCAAGTCTCGCTTCAAGAGATTGGGCATATCTCGATCGAGCTCCCAACAGAGCCTCTCCAAGTCAACCCGGCCTGCTCTCAGCAAGAATCCATCTGCGGTGTCTCAGGCGGACACTGCAGGAGACCTCGGACCGACATCCGCGCCCAACTCAAGCCTGTCGACATCATCTGGTGACAACAACCTTGCCTCTGCGGGGATGGAGACACTGCCTGAGAACTCAGACCCTGATTTCGCCATGATTCAGCTGCCCTTGAAGATGAAGAACCTGGACAAGTGGGAAGACAAGCACCGTCCCGAGCTTTTCATCAGGGCTAAATACATGCCGTATCCTGCGCTCAGACAACAATTCTGGAGAGCAATGCTCAGGCAGTACGATACCGACGAGAGTGGCTGCATCAGCAAGGTCGAGTTGACAACTATGCTTGACACGCTTGGCTCTACCCTGAGGGACTCGACAATCGACAGTTTCTTCCAGCGCTTCCCGCATGCTGCCAACGACGAAGACATCGGCGATCTCACAATTGACGAGGCAGTCATATGTCTCGAGGACCAGCTGCAGAAGAAGCCCAAGCCTCAGACAGTCGCCGATCGTTTGAAGGACAAAGTGCCTGACTTCGCCAAAGGTCCTTCCCTTTCTGTCCCCGGCGCAAAGGACCCCAGCCCAAGCGACATCGCACCTGGTCCCGAAACGGCTCCTCAGAGCCAGCTCTCTACCTCGACAATTGTGCTGCCGGAGCTGTCCACCGGGGGAGAGGAAGGGGATGCACTGGACAAGGACGATCTCAACGACCGCGGAGAAGAGCACGTAGTGGAGATTAGGGAATGTCCCATCTGCCACCAACCGCGTCTCAACAAGCGGACAGACACCGATATCATCACGCACATTGCCACTTGCGCAAGCCAGGACTGGCGTCAAGTGAACCATCTTATGATGGCCGGGTTTGTGACGGCCAGTCAGGCTCAGCGCAAGTGGTACTCCAAGGTCATCACCAAGATCTCCTACGGTGGATACAAACTGGGTGCCAACTCTGCCAACATTCTGGTCCAAGACCGGGTAACGGGACAAATCAGCGAGGAGAAGATGAGCGTCTATGTAAGACTCGGTATCAGGCTGCTGTACAAGGGCTTAAAGTCAAACAACATGGAGAACAAGAGAAGTAAGTCGACTTTCCAATTCCCAGCAAGAGAGAGGACCATGCCTGCTGACACAACAACGCAGTTCGCAAGCTTCTCAAGAGCATGAGTATCAAGCAGGGCAAGAAGTACGATGACCCGGCCTCCAAGGCAGAAATCCAGGGCTTCATCGACTTTCACAAGCTAGACATGTCGGAGGTTCTCTTGTCGGTGGACGAGTTCAAGAACTTCAATGAGTTCTTCTACCGTGCCCTCAAGCCAGGTGCTCGACCATGCTCAGCACCTGATGATCCTCACATCATTGTGTCTCCCGCTGACTGCCGGTCTGTGGTCTTCAACAAGATCGACAACGCCACCAATGTCTGGATCAAGGGCCGGGAGTTCTCTGTCAGGCGCCTTCTTGGTGATGCGTACCCCGAGGATGCGGCACGATACGAGACCAATGGTGCTCTTGGCATCTTCCGTCTCGCGCCACAGGACTACCATCGCTTCCACATCCCTGTTGATGGCGTGTTGCGGCAGCCGAAGCTCATCGCTGGAGAATACTATACCGTCAACCCGATGGCCATCCGATCTGCCCTCGACGTCTACGGCGAGAATGTCCGTGTGATCGTGCCGATCGACAGTGTCGCGCATGGTCGCGTTATGGTCATCTGCGTGGGTGCCATGATGGTCGGCAGCACTGTGATTACCAGAAACGAAGGCGAAGAGGTGAAGAGGGCTGAAGAGCTTGGCTACTTCAAGTTTGGCGGCAGCACCATCGTCTTATTGTTTGAGGAGGGCAAGATGGTATTTGACGACGATTTGGTGGATAACTCGAATGGCGCGCTGGAGACTTTGGTGAGTTGATATATACTTACCCACAGACCCAGACCTTGATACGAAGTCGCAATGCTAACGACCCCACTGCAGATCAGCGTAGGCATGTCCGTGGGCCACTCGCCTAGCCACCCGAAGTACGCACCTGACCAGCGCAAGGACGCGAAGGACATTACGCAGCAGCAGAAGGCAGATGCCAAGAGGCGTATTCAGGGAAGCTTCAATCTCGAGGAGGGGGTGGACGACAGTGGCGACGACTCACCACCCCTGACCCAGCGGCTTACCGGCTCGGGCTAGGAGGACTGGCGGTCGTATGTCTGGGGATGGACATGACAGCAGTCCTCGTCAGGGTGGAAGAGAGGTCTGGAAACTAAAGTTGAGGTACATTGATACAGAGGAGGTCTGCTGATCTTTTGTTGTCGCTACTTGGCGTCCCCTGGCTTTCTCTCCTATGCGCCTGGCCTAAATCAGATGATTCATCGCATATTTTGGTGCGGTGATCATCATACCTTGAACACATTTTTCTGACGCCTCCGTACTCGTCTTACTGCCTTCTGTTGGAGCCACGTGGTCAGGCCGCTGTGCTGCGCTGCCTGCGTGATTTATATGCCACCCTCCAACGTGAGATGATGACATAAGCGAGGCTAAGCAGTCCCAGCTTTGGTTTGTGCCAGCCTCAAGTTTCAAGCTGGGTTGTGAAATATCTCCAGGTGTAGGTCATGTAGCATTCTTTCAGATAAGATCTAGACTATCAGGGAAGTTGTGAATGTGTGTAAGTGTTGTTTCACGGCCACATTCGTAGTAAATTGTCATCAGGACTGGCACCAGAATTTGTATGAAAGAGCACCGTTTGCTTGTTTTGACGCTTGAGACTGGTTTCCAAAACTATAGGATACAATTATATCAACGCAGCATAGGAGACGGACATGAGAGGCGCTGAGCACATGCGGGACTCATATGCGATATAGCTCGTCTCAGAGAGTTCGCCGGCCGAGCTTATGAAAGGTTTCTGAGTATTCAACTGTTATTCGAAATCATGCTACTCTCGACTTCGCGTTGGAACCTGGAGCCAGCCTTTCAGAAACTCCCACGCCAACGACACAAGCAATACAATCCCATGGAACGGAACGTGGCGACATGATCGACCAAAGATGGGAACAAGGGCGACGTGCTGTTGGTTCCGTGATTCCAGGGCGGAATAATTACGTACCTACAATTCGAAATGATTCACCTTTACGATTCAGCAGCACCTATGCTCATTACTTTTGATTGGAATATCGTCAGTCCAATCTCAACCTATCGGCACAGAATCGCGCTCACGCTTCCAAAGCACTTGCAGATAGCGTGCACAAGTCTCCTTTGCCACAAATGGGCGACGACTCTATCAAGTGGTCTGGGACCCCCACTGTGAAGGAGGGAGGGAGACCCTCCTGATTGATTGCCTGCGATCGAGACGACGATTGGAACTAATTAACTCACCTGTCAGTCCCTACCCTGTGAGCTTGTCCTCGGAGACTGGAGAGAGAGAGTAAGCTGATGTCGCATGCTTTTGCTGCTGCTCTATGGGGTCCAAGAATAGATCATTCTTCCTGGGGAAATGAGGCGGATGCGCATGATTCGTTCTGAAGCACGCAGCCTCCACCTCCCACGCACACTTGATGGACGGCCACCCCCTCCCCCGGCGCGACAACCCCGATCGATTCACTCTCCTCCATTTTTTTCTTCTTCTTTTGCCTATGCATAATGCAAGAGTCCTACTCTGTTGCATTACAGATCGATGGTGCTCCACAGTTGACCCACCCTCTCTCTTTCTATTTGTATAAGGCGTACCAGCGCCAAAAATGTAGGGGACTTATCAACTGACATCGTGAAGATCGCAGCCTAAGGAAATGAGATCGCACGGCTTAGTGTGGCATCGATGTCACCTCGTGAAGCCCTCTCCCTTGACGATTGGCCTTTGCGATTCAAGTGATGTTGGGAAATTAGCCTCACGATCGATTGGAGTTTGGAGGGGGGGGGGGAGAGGAACATGTTGTAATCATGATCAAAAGTAAACATCAATCCTGATTGGGTCAATCTGGTTTCTTCGCTGGCAGTGCAGCACGGCCAGCAGGCTTACGATCGATGTCATGATGCTTCTCTTCCATTTGCCCGGGCGAATCTAATATCGCTTGAGCATGCGCGTTGGAACAAACATTGCTTATTCTTGACATGATCACGAGGCCAAACGCGACGGCTTTGCTTCGGGGTGTAACGTAATTGGTAAAGCTCCTCGCTTCTTCTCACATGCCGCGGTGGCCAGTGCATAACTGATTGCAGAAACATCGCACCCAAACACGGATATAGTTGCTTTTTTTTTTTTTTCCCCCAGGGGCTGTGTCTTTTAGTTTTTCTCTCTTGCTTCTGTTATTTCTTTTCCCACCCCCTTTTCAATTGTGCTTGGACACATCCGTTCCAACTTGCAGGAGAAGCAAGAACGAGGCGAACAACCGAACACGAAGAGCGACGAACCGGAACGGACCGCCGGTTATAGGCGCAACCAAGACATACACCCGGAACGTCATCACTCTTGTTGCCTGCTATGCCCTGCCATGCCCTGCTCTGCCCACCCAACCCCCGCGGTGACGTGGTTCGAAAAAGCAACTCCGAGCAAGGGAGAGAGAAAAAGAGAGAGAACGGAAGAGGGGCCGTTCGTCAGCTGTCCGCCCACTGGCTAAATAAATTAATTTTACTCCACCTTTTACCGGCACACGCTTAAGAAGCCAAACCCGACATTTCCGCCGCCCGGGGCCCGGGACAGGTGCCGCGGGCTCACTACTATAATACTACTATGTATGATACTATGGAAATAGTGTTTTGTTTCATTGACTATGCGCCGGCAATGGCAGCCGGGACGCCCGAGTGTAACGTGTTTGAGCTTCAAGGTGGGCCGAGAACCATCTGCCCAGACTGCCAGATGGGTTCCTCAGCCCACCTGAAGGAACAGGGCAGGGGTTGTGCAAGAAAAAATAGGGGAGAGGGAAAGAGGGGAGAGGGATGGTAAGATGGGGTGTGTGGGAAGAGAGAGAGAGGGCCGTGTCATTCAAGTCTCCAGTCAATTCGGTTTGTTCCCCCCAGCACTTATGCACCACACCTGGCAAATGGACAAGCGCAAGTGCCCACCTTTCCACCCCCCCTCCCCCCCATCCTCTTAAGCGCAAGGCCCATCATATGCATTCGTATTCACATCAGGAGAAGGTCCAGGCCTTTCTTCTTCTCTTTTGCTTCTGCTCTGCCGTTGTGGGGCAGGGCTGTCGAGCAAGGGTAGCTCTCGGACACATCTGGGCCTCAGACCTCTTGGACCGAGTGACACACGACCAGGTACGCCAAAGGATCATAGTTTTGGACCCAACCTTATGTCTACAGTCGTCTGTTTCAGGATCTAAAGCCCCCGCCGTCTGTGCACCTGTCAGCATACCTCTTATACTACTATGAATACCCTTTTTTTCTCAAAAACCCTCCAATTCCTCTTCCACGACTCATGCCAACATCGATAAAATACACTTACACATACATTTATACACACACACACACACACACACACACACACATACACACACAAGAACATACACACAAACACAAACAAACACATAAAGCACTGCAAAATTTATATAAACCAACAAGTGTGATACAAGCTTACAATACACACCAAGTCACCATCACGACATCTTTCTCTCGGACACATACACACACACACAGAGAGAGAGAGAGAGAGAGAGAGACAGACACACTGGCTCAACCGGAAAAGATGCCCTCCTCCACCAAGTCCACCTCATCCTCCAGCTCCCGCGGCAGCCAGAGGAGGTCCAAAGCCCACCACAACCTCGACATGGCCACCGCCCCCGGCGGCGACAATAGCATCGAGGATGACCGCACCAACTACCGCATCATCAGGGACGGGGGATGGGACAATATCCACCACTTCATGCTCTCCTACGGCCTCAAGCCCTACGATCCGGACGACTACGAGACGGCCAAGACCATCATCCAGGGCTTCCGGGACAGGGGCTACTACCGCCAGCCCGGCGAATCTGGGCCTTCAACGAGGCACTAGGCTGGCTCTCCCCTCCTTCTGTTCCCTCCCGTTCCAATCACACTCCCTTTATTGATCATGTCTGGCTTTTTTTGCCCTGTCTTTTTCTTCTTTTCCTTTTGCACAAGGGCGTTCTTTTTCTCCTTTTTTTTTGTTTTTTTGTTTTTTTTTGGGCTTCCTTGCATTGCCTTTTTGGCTTCTCCGGATCATCGGAAGTGTGTTACTGAACTCTTTTAGACTTGAGACGTGATAAGGATAGGATGTCTTGGGGTGTTTTTCTTGGGATCGCCCTTTTAACGGGCCTGGATGTGGTGCAACGTTTTGGGACGGACACTTAGTGGGGTCCAAGAAGGAAAAAGGGTTTCGAGAACCTCACGGTCACATGGAACAACAACATTAATGCCTCGGGATCAGATGATGAGAAATAGGCAGTGTGGCATTGGACTTTTTTTTTTTTTTTTATGTACAAAGTTTCTTCGCAACGGGAAGGGGAATCCCTCAAACATGAAGCGGTCATTCAACGAGCGTCAGAAACGGGAAAAGACGGCTGGCTGGAGTTGGCGTCTTGGATTGTGATGGTGTCAAGCAAAGAAAGGCCATTGAATTTTGTCCACAAGAGGACTTGGACCATTTTTTTAATTTTATTTTTTGGCTTCCTTTTCAAGACCGTCAAGTGTGTTAATTTTATTTTCTTCAACATTTACGTTATGATCTTTTGATCGTCCTTTAGAAACGTTGTCAGTCTGGGGACGATGCACTCATGAGTTCCCACTGGGCACCTGCGGCTCGATGCATGAGTACGTGTTCGTATGTGGTATCGTCAAGAGCTGATTGCACTTTGATTACACCGTCTCAATAGTCTATAAACACAGGAAGCTCAAACCATGGTAGAATGTCTTAATAATTTCCTCCCCTGTAATTGCAAACCCAAAAGGGTCTTTGACGCCTTGTTCTCAATCAACCACGATAGTTATCAAACCCTCATCAAGTGACGGACCCAGTTCCAAGGCAGGACGTCTCTCTCCAGACTCTCCCCATGGTTTATCCCAGCACGACACAAACTTGCTGAACAAGCTAAGTTCCTTGAACGATGTGACGTCAGGATTCTTCTCCGGTTCGGCAGCAGGAACAGGTCAATCCTGTGCTGATACATCTAAACTCAGGTTTCCGGTCTGACCCAGTTGCGCAAAAAAATTGGGTCTGACTCCGTGGGGGGGGGTACGGAAGCTATGTGGGCCGTGTGTGCGCGTTGTGATATGTTGTTTCGCTGCCCGAGAGAAAAAAGAGATGTTATTATATTATACTAAATCAGCCAGGGTAGCCAAGTTATTTTCAAAGTTGAAGTTTTCCAACAATCCACTGTTGTTGCAACATGATCCATCGAGCACGTCAGCTTTGTGAATCTAACGATGGTCAGACTGGGCAGACGCATTGCGTCCCAGCCTGATCAGATTCCATCTTTGGGTCGGGCAACGATGGATTCCAAGAAAAAAACTTTTATTCAACCACTATAGACGAGATTCTTCCTTGTTTAGATGAAACTTCCCGGTTTTCCTCGAATCAATTCCTGTCGGCTGCAACTTGGTACCGTTGGCGGTGTGGCCTAGCCTTGTACCACCAAAATACCTGCTCAGGTCGCAGCACTTGTCAAGACCGTCCTCTCAAGTCGGCCATAGATATATCATCGCTTCATAACATGCCACGTGACCAATGCAGAGATAGTGTAGTTTGCGTCTGAGCCCTGATTACCCGAACAGTACATATGCATACGCATGAATTCGGTTCCCTGTGTCTCTTTCCCCTCCTCCCGTGGGGAATAATGAGAATGGTGCAACGCGGCTCCCCAGTAACTCTTGAATCACTCGTTTTTTAACATTTGGATTTAAAAAAAAGTCTCTCGAATATCGTAAACCGGCGAGATATTGTTTTTTAAACGCACGGTGACAAGACCGAGTAGTCTACGTCCTTATTTGTAGACAGGGCTAAAGACCACCAGACCTAGATTGTTCTTGGTTTTCCAAAGCTGGTGCCCAAGACCGGATCTTGGATCTGATTGATGAGTAATGACTACTATTTACGTCTTGCCTAACAAGTTCGAAGAGAAATTAAAATCTTTCCCGTCCCAGCTCATGAGGCCATGATTTACTCCAACATGAATTTGCATACTACTACTATCAACAAGCACACCTGAATCATGTCATTATCAGTCATCGCGTATCAGCTCACGATCCAGTGAATACAATGTAAGTCAATTCCATACGTTCAGGCTTTTTGGTGGTTGGTGCTCATTGAGTGAAAAATTGTGTGATAGTCTCAGTCATGACACTTCTTTGTATGACCCAAGTGAAATATTGCCACAAGCCGCCCAACATCACTGGCCCGTGTGTTCTTAAGTATATTTCGAGGGTAAAAGCGAGCCCCTTTGAAATGATACTGGCATACTGATAGGCTTTGAGTCTGCATGTTTTCTTGGATGCAGGTTTGTTCTCTCTGTTTTCCTATCGGAATTTCCCTTTTCAGATTTATTTCTCTATTCTTTTTGAGCACGAGTACAAATAACATGCTTGTGCCCTGTAAATTTGTAAAAGAGCGATAATGATTTGCTCTTCCCAGGCTGAGTTAATAGTGTGTGCAATGCGCATATCATAATTATTCCAAGGCAAACACAAGCTGACTCCCACTGCCCAAGGTCTGCAAGAGAGACATCTCGAAGCATCTATGTATTGGATATCTCCAGAGGGTAGACGCCTTCTCAGGGTATTTGCACGTAATCTGAAGTGCTCCCACAGCGTGTTGGTTTGATAGCCATAATCAACGGAATGCTGCCCGTGATTCCGGCGGCCGGTGTACGCTCACCTGCGGCCAATTCCCCTCTTTCGGTCCTTGCAATTCGTGCAGGATTGTTTTTCCACACTTCCACGATGTGGACTTATCCAGCGTTGGCCTAGTCCCCGTATACTAATTACTGATGCGGAGAACCCGGTATGCAGGCTGGGCGACTGGCTTGCTTCGTGAGGGCTTCGTGGAGACGATGGGTTATACTAGGTATAGAACCTTTGATTTGAACATGGTCCTTTTGGACTACTGCACTGTAGACCGATGGATTCGGATTTTCCTGCCGAGTAACAGTGCATTATTACATCACGGTGAGGAGGGCACGCTGCTATCATAACCTAGGTGGCCCCTGGGCCCTGGCCTCCAGAGGCATAGTATGTATCATTAACACAACTACTTAGTCTGGACCCCTCGTACGATTCCAATTTTGCGGCTTCATCTGCTGTCCAGTCAATGAAAGGCTGTTGACGACTGGAATTGACACAGAAATCATGAGGTTCTCGGAGTCGTTAATCTGGGGGACTGCTTTGAACATCGCGGTGAGGGTATTGCCTGCTACCGCGCTGCATATAGACAACAATCAGCCACCTCCAGCATATCCCATTGGGCAGGGTAATGGACCCAATGCGAAAGTAGCAGGGCGGCTCTTTGATATCGATGGGAAGGTTGAGTATTTTGCAGGTAAGTCGAATGGCCTTTTGAGAGATGAAATGTCCTTTTCTTCAGGTCACCACAGCTCGTCACTGTTGATGAGCAAATGCTGATCGTGATGTCGAAACGCAGGAAGCAACGCCTGGTGGCTCGCCCACCTGAGCAACAATTCAGACATCGACATTGCCCTGAGCGAAGTAGCCAAGGTCAGCTCAACCTCCAGCTCCTCCTCAAGAAAGATGCACGCAAGAGTTCCCACTACTAACCCCGTCATCCAGACCCAATACAAGATCCTCCGTGTTTGGGGCTTCGGCGACGTCAACACGCTCCCCGACGCAACCAACACAGATCCGAACAAGGTCTACTTCCAGGTCCTCAACTCCACAGGCAGCTACATCAACTACGGGCCCGACGGCCTCCAGCGCCTAGACTACGCCGTCCACGCAGCCGAGAAACACGGCGTCAAGCTCGTGCTCAACTTTGTCAACAACTGGTCCGACTACGGCGGCATCGCGGCGTACACGGCAGCCTTTGGCGCCAACGCCACCGAGTGGTTCACCGACCCGACCAGCCAGGCCGTGTACCGCAACTACATCGACGTCGTGGTCATCCGCTACCGGGCCTCGCCAGCCGTGTTCGCCTGGGAGCTGGCCAACGAGCCGCGGTGCTCTGGGTGCGACACCTCGGTGCTGACTAGCTGGGCCGAGGCCACGGCTGGGTACATCAAGGGGCTCGACGCGGCCCACCTGGTGACGCTGGGTGACGAGGGGTGGTTTGCGCCGGCGGACGTGCCGTACGTGTCGTTTGGGGACGACGGCACGTCTGCCTACGATGGGTCCTCTGGCGTGGACTGGGTTGCGAACCTGAGGATCCCGAGCCTGGACTACGGGACTTTTCACCTGTACCCGGACTCGTGGGGGTACGACTATACCTGGGGCAACGAGTGGATCCTGCAGCACGACCAGGTGGGGAGGGAGATTGGGAAGCCCGTGGTCCTGGAGGAGTACGGGGCGCCTTTTCCGGGAAACCACACGCCGTTTTATAAGCCATGGCAGGATACGGTGCTCACGAGCGGCGTGGCGGCCGACCAGGTCTGGCAGTTTGGGACATATGACTTGAGCGTGCCTGCGGCGAATCTGGGCGATGTGAACTCGATTTATTACAACAGCTCCGAGTACAAGGTGCTGGGGTTCAAGCATGCAGCGGATATGTTGAATAAGAAGGTTTAAGAGCCAGAAAATTTGTCTCAAGAGCAAATACACAGGTTGGTGGTCTAGGGGTAAAGATGATACACTTTATACTTTGACCTACAGGAATCGATCACCTTGATGGATAGCCATGATGGGAGGTTTATTCTTAATAGGAAGACACGTTTTTAGTGGTCTTTTGCTCTCCTTTCCCCCCTCATACCCTTTCCTCAGATGAGAGAAAAGAAAAGGAGACAAAAACAAGCAAACAATGGAATTAAGAGGATTAGACTATGGACAGGAGTTGGGCCAGGGGGAGGGGCAAGGAAGGATCATCCGTATAAACCAAGCAGTGCGTGCACTTAGGTAATTATATAAGAGTATACATAGTCCCAGAAGCATGCGGGTTCTAGATCTCAGACCCTGTAGGACAGCTGGACACTCGTGATCTCGCTTGGCGCCTTGACACCTGCGCTAAAGCAACCAGGACATCTTTTTCTCCTTCTCATGCAGATCATGTGCGTGGCAACTCTGGAAAGCGCACCAGAATACAAAACACATACAGTACAGTACAACAAGCAGCAGCGTCAGCAGATAGAAAGGGAAAAAGGCTCTGCCGTGAACGTAAGATTCTCGGGCATGTCCGATGGATAGAACTGCTGATCCCCCGAGTCAGACAGGGTCTCGAGATGGCTTATCCAGCCAGCCCCTCCACCCTTTCCACTAGTGTCTCTGCTGAGTTGTACAAGAAGCAGTTCCTTCTTCAAGTACTGTGCTGTATAGACTAAGGCGGTGACAGTACCATAGGATGGCTTGGGCGTTGCCTATAGGAACAAGAAAAGGGGGGATATAGATGTATAAGTAAATATTTGGAAAATAGGAAGAGGAGCAAAGAAAAAAAGAGGGGGTATCAATCTGTGTTTGTGACTATCTCCCCTGGCTATCACTTCCTATTGCTTCAAGACATGTCGAGCCAGTCTGTTGGAGTGAATAATTGACGCCCCTCTCTAAAAACCCGAACGCCAGTGTGGCGGATAGTGCCAGACCCCCTTCCTTCCCAAACACCCCCCCCCCCTCCAGTGTTGTTGCTGTGGTATTATTATTCTTAACACACCATGAGCACGCAATAGCCCCGCCAGGATGCTTCATTCCCAGCTGCCCCCGGCCCTGCCCTATTCAACTGAAGGACAAGCGCAGCAGAACGCCTCAACAACCCGCCCCCCCCCCTTCCGTCCTGTGTCCTCCGGCGATGGTAGTAGAGTCACCGTATGTGTATTCCCGAACACCCTTGGTAAAAAAATTGATTCCACCCAACTGCAAAGGCCGACGGATTGAATGTCACCTTCCCTGCAGCCCTTTCTTTCTCTTCTCTTTGGCACCCGGGTTCAGGGTCGCGGGCTCTGCCGCCTCGTGTAGATCACGGGGTGGTGTCGCATAGTACTTGTAGCTTTTGGTAGGGCGAGGTGGGATGACGAGAACCCTAGGCTGGATTGCGAAGGGGGGCCCCTCTTTGCGGTTCCAACGGCCTTTTCACCCTGCACCTGTAGGTGTTTTGTTTGTAATGCTGCAGCGGCAGTACCATTTTGGTGGGAGGAAAAGGGAGGGTTCGGCTTTGTAATGCTGGCAAATGCTGAGAAATGCACCGATTCTGGGGGAAAAAAGCTGGAGGGACAACAATCAAGAAAAGAGAGTCGCATGACAACAGGCTGATAGGATTTGCCGTGGTGCAGTGCAGGTTTGTTGTTGTCCATCATGGATGAAGATGTGGTAATGCAGTGTGAGTGTGTGTGTGTATGTGTGTGCATGTGTGTGCATGTGGTGGCTTTTCGTGACTGTGTCTCGCCTTTTATCGGCCTCCCCATTTCCAGCTCGAGTTCGATGTGGTCCTTGTCATTGGGGGACCCGAAGAGCCGCTGCGGTCGTTGTCCATGGAGCGCTTGCCGTCGTCAGAACTCGTGGGGGATCCGGCGCGCTGGAAGTAGGATGTGCCGTTGTTGCTGGTGGGAGAGGTCATGCCCGGCTCGAGGGGGTGGCGCATCTCCTTCCAGGATGCAGCAAACTGCCTGGCGAGGTGTGACGAGAGGACGCAGGAGGGAGACATTTTGTCTTTCCTTCTTGTTTTTCTCTCTCTTCGATTGTGGTCTTTCTTTTCTTAAGTTGGGGGAGAAAGAGGTCTCAAGAGTGCGATTGTGGTTGGTGTTGTGTGCAGGTGCGTGTAGGTTCGTGGCGAATACCTTGTATGTAGATCTGTGGCGCTGTGGTGGTGGGTGGTCTGGTGGTATTGAAGGTGACTGATGATGGATGGTAGTTTCTGTTTGGGAGGCGGGAAACGTTTCAACGGGAAGACGTAAAGAGAGGAGGGGACAAGATATATGGACGTTCTCTCCTTTTAAGTAAGAAAAGGAAAGGGGGTTCGACCTTTCTTTAAAGAAGGATTCATGTGGTGCTGGAGGGAGGATTGACTTGTTACTTTGAATCCATAGAAGGCTGGCAGTGCAAGGGACGGGACACCAAGGTCCACACACATGCCATCAAAAATCACGGGAGAAGAACCAATTCTCCACAATCTGGGCCCAACGTTTTTTCGCTTGTTTGCCCATCAAGGGTCCCAGAAACATGCAAGCAGGAGGAGAGAAGAAGGAGGGGCACAGGCACATGGCTGTTTCTCTCTCTCTTTCGACCTTCCCCCCTGGAGCCACTTCTTTGTTCGGCCTGATGCCATTCTTGGACCTGACAAGGTTCCCAGCCAATGCCCTGAAGGGGAAAGGAGTTGCTAAGCAGTGCTCATTGGTCTGGTTGGCTGGCTTCGTTTGCGGTGGTTCGATTTGAGCCCTGAAAATCGAACCACGCCGGCCGCCCTTGGTCCCGATCAGGGGACTTCATCTTCCGCTGCGCAACGACCCCAGAAATTTACGTAGTTTTCTCGTACTATGCAGATCTCTTTCTCTCTGTGTGTGTGTCTGTCTCTTCATGAGGTCCTCTTTCTCTCTGCCGATTGTTATCTGAGTTTTGCTCCAGATAAGATGTTCCCCCCCTCATTGTCTCATGTTTCCCACTCGGGCGGAATTTCCAAGTACCGGATCGTGTCATCACCGGGATGACGAAAACTTAATCTGTACCTACCGTGAGCAGTTCCGTGATCTTGGGAAACCTCGAGTCAGTCTCCGCGCAGACCCCTGACGTATCCCTGGCACCTTCCTTCCTATTTTTGATTTTCTGGCCTCTCGACTTGCACTTTCCGTTATCACGATCTCGATTTAGGTACTTAAGTACTTGATAAGTACATAGCACAATTAATCCAAAATTCACTGGAGGGCTTTGCTTCATTTCTTCTTCTTCTTCTTCTTCTTCTTCTTCTTCTTCTTCTTCATCACCGTCAATCTGGCTGAAGAAAGGAGTGATATGTCGGCCCAGGCGTCATCACCGCCGGCGAAATCGGACCCTCCTCAACATCCACCAAGCTCGCGCTGGACACAGCCAGGCCGCGCTCTTCTGCATCACATGGCGTCCTGGTGACGATCGTCTCCCTCGTCACGCGTATCCCCTCGCCATCCTTGAGCGTCTGAAACGTGTGCAGCTCCGTCACCGGTCCCCTCGTGTGGTACTTGGACCCCACAAGATCGCTGAACAAGGCCCGCAACACAGGAATGGATGCCGCCACGACGGTTGTTGCCAACTCGGCGCCCGTCCAGATGAACAGCTGACCTGCCTCATAGGTATAGTCGCTCGAGTACAATGTCGGCACCGTGATGGAACGCATGATCGAGGTGCAGCCGGCACTGGAAGGAAAAAGAAGAAGAAAAAAGGAGGAAACGTCAGTAAGCACGAGGAAAGATGATGATGACAAGACCACGCATGAGACAACGACAGAATGCAGGGAGGACCACCGAGACGACAACAACAACAACAACAACAACAACAACAAACAACACTCACAATACACCGAGGCTCATACAGACCACCACACCGAGCTTCTCCTTCAACCTCATTCGCAGCTTCATGATGATCGCCCACGGCACGGCCGCCAGCACAAAGTCCATGGCTGCCGAGTATGCTGCTGCGAACTCGGTATACCTGACAACAGCGCTCCGATCCCAGCACTGCGCGTGCAGGTCTGCAGCCCACGCCCCTGCAGCCGGCTTGCAGTAGATGAACCAGATGATGGCGTTGAAGGATAGCACCGCGTTCATGGTAGCCACGATGACCCAGATGGTCCAGTACAGCGTCCTGCCCTCGCCGGCCCTGGTGATGCGTAGCAGGGTGAATGCGAAGGACGTCTTGCTCCACGCGGCACCCAGCACCGCGAACACGGTGGCCACGATGGTCCACAGCTGCAATGGCGTCTGCTGGATCCCCTCCGCGCCGCTGTGGCTGCCCAGGCCGACATGCACACAGTACGTCGTCGCACTCGCGAAGAGGACCAGCATCACCCACGAGGCAATAAGGAGGATGTCGTCCCACCACAGGCCCTTGCGTGACCGCCGCTTGATGCTGACCCGCGCTGCGAGGAAACATGCTGCGATCGTGACCAGGGCCCAGACCACCCCAATCACCTCGGGTCCCGAAGCGCCAAAGGTGCTCTGCACGGCAGGGCCTGAGGATGAGATGGTGCCGTTTATGCTCGTCGTGCTATTCGTTCCGTCTAGGCCTGGCGGAGGCCCTCCGGTGCCCCCCGCGGCTGGTGGCTGTCTGTTCATGAGGTGTGCCTGGCAATCATGTCTTGTGTGTATATTTATGGAGTTTTTTTAGAGCTTCGAGCATGATGTTTATGCTTGGGGGATAGGTAAGAGTTTTTTTTCAGTGGCCTTGAGACGCCCGGTAAAGAGGAAGGGGAGGGAAAAAAAAACAAAAACAATCACAACCAAAGGAAGCACATCAGAGTGGCATGACCAGGGGCAGACTACAACTATAAAAATTGCATCACTACAGCCCTTCTGACATCTCCTCTATCCTGACTTGCGCGCCCAGGTTCGACTCTTTCAGGTCTGTTTGACCGAGACTCCTGCAGGCTGGCCGGGATCCCTGGGATTCAACAACAAGTCCCCCGTTCGTTCGTGGAAGAAACCAATCTCAACGAGACGCTTGCGCATCGAGGGAAGCATGACTTGATTAAGCAGGCAAACACAAAAAAGAGTCTTGTGGTTGGTCCGACCATGGACACCGGGTGAGGAGGTGGATGTGCACTCTCTCCCCCCCCCCCCCCACACCCCATCCTGCAACACCTGCATGCCGCGTAAGTATTGTCCATCAATGCATACCCTCGCCCCCTCCCCTGTGCTTCCTCCCCCCCTCCAGCGGGTAGAGCGTCCGCCCACATACCCGAAGCTGCAGGCACCCAAACCGCAGGCAGCTTGGCAGCGTTGTGGTTGATCTTGCTACACCGGAGGGTGGGACTCCGCTCTCCCGCCGCCATCGGATGAAAAGCCGTAACCTTAAACCGGACCTGGACCTGGACTCGGCCCCATACCTCTACTTCCCTCTTCCCTACATGCATGCATTATGATGACTCGTCAGAAGTAGCCTCTCAGTGAGGCATGTTTTTGGTTGGGATGAATAAGGTTGTCTGGTAGCCTTAAGTTTTGTGTGAGTGAGTGAGTGAGATGAGTTGAACAACGGGGGGTCGTGGGGGGAAACGGCTGATTCTTCCAGTTCCCAGTCTTGGCCTAGCATGTATTAAAGGAGGGCCAGGCCCCGTAAGAACCGTTTGGTTGAGTGTGTGTGTGTGCATGTGAATATGCAATGAATGGCTGGCGCAGGACGCAGGACGAAGTGTTACCTTTTGTTTGTTTGCTGCTCGGCCAATGGGAGCTCATGCACCGGGAATTGGTTACTACTTTACCATCCGGGAACCTTGGCAGCCTTGGCAGTCGTCGTCAGCTCCTTTCAACTGTCTGCTGCATGATATGGTTTGCATGTACAAGCCAGCTGTGTGCACTCTTGGACTCGGTGGGTGGCAAGTACTGCTTCCTTAGGCAGCAAGATGCTAGCAGAACCGACTTTTGGTTGAAACTGGCTGTGCAATGGGTGTGCTTGGGCAAAGCAGAGCAAAATTGATAAAAAAGAAGTCCCAGGTCTGGTAGGAAAAGTGGGTGGGTGGGTTGCAGCATTGTGTGAGTGATTGACTAACTCTTGAAGAATCAAGCAAAGCACATGTCCTATCTCTTAATTTGTTTCTCATATGTCTTTTTTTTTAGGTCTGAAACTGGGTTCTAAAGAAAAGCGTTTGAGTTTGATTACATTCCCATGGGCTGAGTTCGGAGGGACTGTCTGTGGTGTTCAGACAGCTGATGACAAGGCAGATGTCTGAAGGAAAAGGAGGGAAAAAGACAGGCTATGTCATAGAGGTATGTGTGGTAAGAACTTGAAAGTAATTTCCCCCCATTAATTGTATTGTGATTTCATTTCATTTCATGTCTGGATTCTTGCCCGAAGGTGGGCTATTGTTTATCATTCGAATCATCCCCAACGCCATGCCCTCTTAACCCGCTGCGTATGTCTCTATGTGTAGGTACGACAGTCTGAGCACCCAATGACTCCTTGAAGGAAAAAAGAGGAAGGAAGAAAACCCAAAAAAGAAGAAGAAAGAGAAAAAAAAAAGAGTCCCGATGCACAATGCCCAAAAAGTCCTTCCCTCCTATGCAGCAGGCACAACAATCGCCGGCGTGTTGGGCTCAGCAACAGCATCCTCCAGCACGCTCCCCAGCTCCAGAGGCGTCGTCTCGATCCCAGGCGTCTTGAGCTCCGAGAAGGCCTCAGGCCACAGGAACATCTTGTCCTCGCGCGAAGGCGACATGACGACGTACCGCGGCACGGCGTTCCTGCTTGAGACACGGCGCCAGAGGTTGGCGCGGGGGTTGAAGCGCGCGGGGACGCCCAGGCCGCCCGTCTTTTGCGCGTCCTCGGCTATGATGCCCTCGAGCTCGCGCTGGATGCCGGCAAAGGTGTCAAAGGGGATGTAGTCGATGTCGTTCTCGACACAGTATTCCTCGAGGCGGAGGCCGCGGCGGGCGAAGAGGACGTCGGCCTGGCGCGCCGCAGGGAGGTCCGACACGCCGTCGCCGATGAAGACGATCAGGGGGATGGTGCCGTCGTCGCCGGCCAGGTCTGCCTCGGCGGCGGCGCGGGCCTCCTGGATCGAGAGGGCCTTGTCGTGGCCCAGCTCGGTGTCGTGGCGCCAGAGGACCTTCCACTCGGAGCCGTCCTGGTTGATGTCGGCGTCGTTGGCGACGATGTCGATGTGCTTGGACTGCTCCTCGCCCAAGAAGGTGTCGAGCACCCTCCTCAGGACGGGCTTCAGGCCCGCAGAGATGACGTTGAAGGGGATGGCGTTGTCCAGGCAGAACTTGTGGAACGACCGGAAGTCCGGGTCGATCTCGAGGGACTCCTCCATCACCTCGAAGCCGTCGTCAAAGGGGACGTTCAGCGACCCCCACATCTCCTCCGAGACCTCGCGGAACGACCGCTCGCCCGTCTTAATCTGCTCGTCCAGGACGTCTCGCCGCTTGGAGCCGCATCCGAACTTGTCGAACAGGACGTGTCCCGTGTCTTGCATGAAGATTGTGCCATCGAAATCTGTTTTTTTTTGGGGGGGGGGGGGGTTATCAGCCGTTATTGGTCTTTGTCTTTGGAAGGGGGAAAAGGAAGCCATGGTGACGAAGAAGGAATCTGTCACAGTGACGTACCAGAGAAGCAGATGATCTTTCTCTTCTTGTTGGGGGCACCCACCAAGTTGGAGGGTTCCTTGACGGCAATGGGAGCAGGAATAGTAGTCGCAGGCATCTTGATGAATGTTCTCGTTTATGAACCCTTGGGGAAGAGGGTAAGTAAGGATGACGAGAAGAATTGGTCAACTCTTTCGGGAAAAAGCAAAACCCAAGTAACGATCTATGAATATAGACACGAAGACTCTTTGTAGGCTTGTAGTTGGTGAGAAACAAGAAGAATAGAAATAGAGATGGACTCGTTGGACCAGAGGCGAGAGAGAGCGAGAAGGAGAGGGAGACTATATTATATATCGGAGCTAGGAGAGAAACACATCGTGAGCCACGCCTACTCACCGGGGCTCTGCCAGGCCGGGCGACGTCGTTGGAAAATCGCCAAACCGACGCCAACCTTGAAACAGGTTAGGAGAGATAAGAACTGGCCAGCAAGATGACGGCCGTGTATAGTAAAGTGAGGGGTTATAAAAGACTCCATAATGGGAAGCCTAGCCTACGCCATCGTGGCTTGTATCCTCTCCTCTCTTGCACTGCAGAAAGAAAAACCACGACACGCACCCTACTGCGCAGGCGTAATTGTGCATGAGGCTAATTGTTTCCCTCCATGGCGCATATCTTTTTGCTTGCAAGTGTATACCCAGCAGCCGGGGCCCCTGGATGAGAGGGTCTGGAATGCTGTAGACGCCGACCACGACCAGACCACAGGAGGGGAGGATCGTCACTCTGCAGCACAAAGACAAGGTTGAGGGGGGAGCGTGTGCGCCAACGACTGGCTGACGAGACGCCCGCAAAGGGCCTGGGCCGTTGGGCTCGTGGCCCTGGCCGCCCATGTTTGAAGGCCCCGGGGTCAGATTTGGGCTGGGCCAGGAATTTGCTCTGGGCCGTCCGAAACGGCCAGAAAGATCTAAAAACTCTACCCAAGCTAATATGGCTAATTCGCTGGAGATCCGCCACCCTCCGGAGTCCAGTGGCACACCAAACTCATCTAGACCGTCTCGGATTTGCAGTATCAAGTGTGGTGTAGTAGGAGGCTCTGTTCCGGCTCGACCTCTTTCTCTGTGTAGGAAAATTGGGATCAGCATTTTCTGTTGTCAATGGCAAACGGTACCTCCGAGCTCGATCGTTGATATTCCACATGCCAATATGCGTTCCGCCAAAGTTCTCGACCCCAGCCAGGCTGTACATGCATGATGATGATGATGATGATGCTGATGCTGATGAAGGCAAGTGGAGCAACAAGACAAAAAGCCACTGCAGAAAAAGCCCATCTGGCGCTTCTCCCCCAGAACAACAGACCCTGCATGCATGAGAAAGGAAGATGGACAATTGGTTCCCCCGTCATCGTCAGCCTCAGTGATGTCATGGACGGTTTCCTGACAGAACTTTCGGGTCTGTCGCACGCTTGACCCCATGGGGACTAATATATGCCCGGCTGGCGTATACCATCTGCAGGAGGGGTAAAGAAGAAGAAAAGGATTCCGAGAAGTGGATCCTCTCATGAGCTTCTCGCCGAGGTGTAAAACACCCCTCCTTCGATGCCACCTTGGACAAGCGTGCGTTACCGCTCAAAGCATACACATAGTACACCTGTCCACGCTAGCGGGCGGTGAATCGGGGTGAGCAGCCACGTCCATAGAACCTCCGTGAAAAGCCCTCCGACCTCGTCATTGTGCATCGAATAGAAGAAACATTGACTAGCCCCAGTGTGTCGACTTTTGATCGATCGTTAGCCCCCGGAATGCTACCGGTCACGATGAACAGCTTTATGACTCTCACTACTCCTTTGACCGACCATCAAGACGGCGGTGATGTCAATGGCGTAAGAAAAGGCGGTTGCAACATTCCCATGGCCAAACTGCAACGGCATTCGTGAATGCTGGGGAGGGAAGAGCGGTCACAAGTAGGATTTGGGATCTTTGCAGACCTGCATCCGGTCGTTCACATTCGTTCGTGTCCCCTCATGTAGTTCAGCATCATCCCAAGACGAAACCTTCATATCGTCGACCAGCCACACAGGCAAATGCAGTGCTCCAAAATATCGGTGCACACTTGCAGGCTTTGATCCTGCAAAGCGAGCACATAGATCGCTGTCTCCGTCAGGACTGTCTCCTTCGCCATGAATCCGCGGAGTAATACGCTTTTTAGTTTGTCGGACATCAGGACAGAGCACAAGAGAACGGCGGCATCTTGACAGGATGGAAGCAGGTGGTGCACATGTCCAACTACATTCAAACAACTCGGCAGACTCATCCAAAGTAGGCGAGCGCAGATTAGATCATGTCTCGTGAAATCTATTATCGTTGTTGTTCTTTTTATCTTCCTAACCTAAATATCAAGTCATGCTCCTTGTAATCGTTTACGCCGAGACCTTTGCGCTGAACTTCGATGCTGCGGTGTCGAACAGTTGACTTTTCTCTTCCAGATCCGTCAGGAACGCATGTTGTGGGGCCACCTTCTTCAGAGACCTGTATCGTGGCGTCACGGTCAGCTGGGTTATAGAGCTGGAGATCCAATTGCAACACTTACTCAATTGAGTCCTTGGGGTGCTTCCCAACGAGGACCTGTAACACCAGCGAGTTGGCGATAGCCTCTGCATACTCGGGTTCCTTTTTCAATGCCTGGTCCAGCGCCGACTGCGCCTCTTCGGTCCGGCCGAGGTGAAGCTCTGCGACGGCCTGCGCGACGAGCGTCTGCACGGACGAGGTGGAGGGCGCCTGTGCGAGTTCTTCAAAGACGTAGAATGCCTGCTGGTACTTCTCGCCGCCCAGCCGCAGGCCGACCCAGGACTCGGCCAGGTTGACCAGAATGCTGTCCTGCGCCCACCGCCGTGCAGCCGTGACCTCCTTGACCGCGAGGTCGTTGCGGTTCTGTTGTAGGTGGATCTGGACGATCAGGGCGACCGCGTCGACTGTCATAAAGACATTAGCCACTCTTGTTCCGATCTGTCTCTCGGTCTTTTCTCCTCGCAAGTTCCCAAACCAATCTCGCAGTCTAAAGGAGCGGAGGATAGCACTCACGATTTCCCTGATGCCGTCCCAAAAGGGCCAGCGCCTCCTCGCCCTTGCCAGCCGCAGCCAGGACTGTGCCCCCCAGCACCTGCACGACGGCATTCTCAGCAGCGCCGTCGCCGCCTGCATCCAGGAGGCCCTCCACGATCCCCACGGCCTCTTCCTGCTCGCCCAGGCTCAGCGTCGCGAGCGCGGACACCGCGACCAGCTCTGGCTGCTTCTCGCCCTTGACCTCGTCGAGGACATCCTTGCCCTGGCCCAGGGCGATACGGGCCCGCAGCTGGAGGATACGGGCGGCGAGGTGGTTCTCGGAAGAGAAGGACGACGGGTCGAAGTCGTTGAGGACGGATTCGTATTGGTACTGGTGGAAGGCGGCGTGGATGTTGATCAGCTCGCCTTCTGAGGAGTAAGGGTCCATCTTGGGCAGGAGGTGTGGTTGTGTCGATTCGGGGAGAGGGGAGGGTTGTTGGGAGAGGAGGAGGAGGAGGAGGAATGTAGATTGTTTGTGTTTTGTAAACGAAGGACGTCGTCGCTGGCGGCGCAACAGTGTGTGTCTCGGAGAAGGAGGAATCGGGCGGGTTTGGGAGCTTTGTCGCTAGGTGGCAGCAGCTGTCACAAGCGCAAGCAAGCGCGACACGTGGAGGCCAGCTGGGCACTCTCTCAGGACCCCCCACCCCCCGGCCAGGGGGACGCTGCAGGGCTGGCATGGCTGGAACTATCCGCCTAGATGGAGGGTGCACGGGCCACATTCACCCCTGGATTGGCTTCACTTAGGTCATGATTGTGGCATAGTAGATAGTACTTACAGTGAGTGAGTACTAAGTAATATTTGCATGGCATGGTATCTAAATAGCATGATACTTGCATAGAAGTACTCTTATTACTCTCTATCAGAGTCCACCTCACCTCAACTTCGTTTTCTTTGAACTAGCATGCCAGGTTGAAAAAGCTCATCTGTGCTTGTTTGCCGTTGCAGTCAATGACGGTATCTTTCTTAACATTCGCTGTATAATAACAATAATAACAATAGAGATGATTGTCTATCAAATGGACATGATATGCAAAACCTTAGGCCTCGAAGATGTTCTCCACGCTTGTCCACTGGCCCTTTGTCCGCTCCTCCCAGTATCCATCCTTGCCGCCCTTCAGCTTCCATACCTCCTCTCCCTCTGGGCCCGTCTCGACCTTGGTAAACCACCTGGGCTTGTGCTCGACGCCCTGCTCCTCCAGTTGCTTCCGCCTCGCCCTCTGGGCCTCCTCGAGCTTCACCTTCCAGCTCTCGGCGTCGTCGAGCTTGCCGTCCTCCCAGAGCCTCTGGTCAGGCCTGAGGCGTGTGTCTGTCGGCGGCAGCTTGTCCTTCTCGATGGCCGTCACCTCGTTCAGACCTGCCGCGAACATCGTCAGGCCGTAGGTGCTGGGCGCGTTGTCCACCAGAGACCCCACCCGCCAGATCTCCTCGCCAGCCTTGCCCGACTCCATGATCTTCAGGGAGTTGGTCCAGGTGCCCGACAGCGCGAGGCCTGTGCTCTGGCCGTCATCACCGTACGTCTCGATCTGCACGTCCTCGCTCCGCCCGCCAAACATCCCCTTGGACCGGAACTCCACCACCGCCTTCGCGCCGGTATCCTCGTTCAATATCGTCATGTCGCCCACAGGCTCAACATATTTTTCGCCCATGACCACATTGCGCAGGAACATGGTTGCGATGGTCCAGCTGTACCGCTCCTCGGTGCCGTCCGGGAGCCTCAATACGATGCGGACCCGGCCATCCGTGGTAATCTCGGCAGACTTGCCCCAGAATTTCTGTGACGGTGCGGGTGACTGTGCTAGTGACCAGGTTGCAGAGTCGGCTTGTATGGCCAGCCGGACAGGCCTGTGTGTGACCTTTTCGACGATGAGACGCAGGCCGCCAGGAACTTCCTTCTCGCCGCGGACGAGCTCGAAGGTCTCGCCTAGCAACGGGTTGAAGGGCTTTCGGATGGACCGCTCCTTGACGCGACCTCCGCTGAACTGCGACACTGCGAAGGCGGCCACGTAGAGCATACGATAGTTGGCCTGGCCTTGCTTCACCGCCGAGTCCAGCAGGTTAGCATACTCTACCTGCTCGGCGACGCGCTGCAGCATTGAGGTCGGCTCGTTGGCCGACACAGGCATGCTGATAGTAGACAGGTCCTTTCCGACATTCTTGCGCACAAATGCTATGAGGCTTGGCGGCATGATCTTGGGCTGTGGTACTGTCTTGCGCCGCTTGACCTCCTCGTTGATCGGCAAGGGGGTAAGTGATTTCGGCTTGCTGGGGAACCGATCGCTTTGGTCCTCGTCTTTGCCCGGCAGGGTATCGTCTGGGCCGCCGACGCTGGACACGGACGAGTCATCGTGCACCTCTGCCTCGTCAACCTCAGAGACAGGCGACTCGTCCTCGCTGTGACGGTCAATAACCAGCAGCTGTGAGCGGTCACCAGCCTCCTCGGCATCGAAGAACTCTTCTGTCGATGTCGACTCTATGCTGTGGCGGGGGTCAGCTGAATCAGGTGGTGGCATCCGCCTCCGCTTGCTGTTGGACAGCAGATTCGAGAATTCTGCCACCACCGAGTCTAGGTCGCCCAGAAGTGCATTGCAGTGATCATGCATTGTGCGCTCTTCCTCCGAGTGGAAGCCCTTTGACCTTCTCTTTTCCTCCGAGCCCGGGCCATTCGCGCTGATCGCTGTGGTGGCACTGGCGGGGCTTGGAACGGCCAGAGCCGAAGAGACGGAGGTTCCAAGTGCTGAAGGTGTGCTGGTAGCACTGGATTTGCGTTTCCAGAACGACTTCTTCTCGGATGAGGTATTGAAATAGTCACCATCCTCTCCAATGGGAGGGGTACCTGGCGACAGGTGCGACGAGAGCGGCCGATGGGAGTGTGTGTGCTTCTGTGCGGCCATATCCTTAACCAGCCGTCGGAGGGCGTCTCGGGTTCCCACAACCCTGCTCACGAGGGCCTCGACCTGCTGCCACTCTCGGTCCTCCTCCTGTCGGGTGTCCGGCGGGGCCTGTAAGGAGCGCCTTGTAACCTGGCGTTTGACCGGCTCAGGCTCAAGTAAACTGGGCTCCAGTCCTCGTGCGATCCGGCTCGCTTTTTCCAGGGCCTTTGCCCAGTCCGAAAAGTCCTTGTCATTGGAGGCCTTGAGATGCCAGATCTCTGCGCCCGAGTCGATGCTGATCTCACGTCTCGTCTCGTCCGCGGCGATCGCTGCTAAGCTGAGCGGGACAGCCCCCCTGAGCGCCGACGAGTTCCGGTCGTGGTAGTAAGAGAGCGTGCACGTCGCGAAGTCGAGGGAGAAGAACCTCCTCGCGTAGCCCTGACCCTTCTTGCGCCTCCTCTTCAGCAGCAGCCCCGTGTGATAGTTTCCTGAGCTCGTATGACCGGAAGCCTCGCTCCGCGCGTTCGAGGTTGCCCTCCCCCTCGTCTTTTGGCTCTGCAGGGAGTCTACCGATTCCCAGGCGCTCGGTCTCATACTCGGGCTCGCCCCCTTGGTAGGCAGGCTCGTCCTGCTGGTACTCGCGCTCGTGCCGGCCTGCAGGTTGGGCAAGTTACGCGCAGTCTGCGGGGGCGCACCGGTCGGGTAGGTCAGGAGGACGAAGGTAGCCGACTTTGATGTCTGCTTTGAGAATGTATTGTCGAAGATGAGGCCGAACATGCCGGCGTTGCCCGAGTCGATGTCGTAGGTACCCGTGGACACCTTATCCGCCTCGCACTTCCCATGCCAGTTTATCACGATGAAGCCTTTCTTGATGAGCTGCTCCTGGGCGTTTCCCGAGTCCTTCTTGGCGAAGACGCCCTTCTTGCTGCTTTCGGAGTAGCCATCGAGTCCCTCGGCTACTTCGAGCTGGTTGACAGTGATGTTGTTGCTACCGCTGCCGGGATGTCTAACGATGCCAAAGTTTCTATGTACACGAAGGGGTGTCAACGACTCTTCAGGGGTAACACAGGCTGGAGGATAGGGAGCAGAAGAGGAGGGGGAGCAATGAGGTGTGACTTACATGGACTTCTTGTGCGGCTGTAAGCTCCAGGAAATCGTGTGACCCTCCTCGACTTTGACCCAACGGACGATATACGACTGTCTCCAGAAGTCAGCCTTTCCCCCTTCCCCATTCCAGAGCTCTTCGGGCCTGAGTAGGCGTACCTTGCTGGGGATCTCGAGCTGTTCGATACCAGCCATGATGTCAAGCTGTCAGTCGGTACTGGTTTGTTTACCACCTGATGTAGAAGACCTGGAGTGGTGTTCAGTGGTCGCAAAGCTCCATTGGCCGTCAATGAATGCAGCAGCCTGCTAGGAGGGGTGAGCAGACGGTCGAAATACGAGGCTGTGGCAACTGGTCTCCCTGACGCGAGGCTGCAGATCTCGGACGAGAGTTGTGGTGGAATGCCGGGAAGCTGTCGTAGGCGGTTTGTATGGCAAGAGATGCAAGAAGATGCAGCACAGCACAGTATACGAGGGTGGCCAAGCAGAGGATGAGCTATGCAGGTGCAGGAAAAAGACTGAGGAACGTGGAACGAGTGACACTGAAGGTCTACTACTAAAAAAGGGCAGAGTGCAGGCAGTAATTATGGTAGTGAAGGGTTCAGGAAACGTTTCGTTTTATGACCGCTCGTGTCACCGCACAACGCAGACCCCTGACCGGACGGGACTGGTGTGCTGGTGTGCTGCTGCTGCCGCCGCCAAACCGCCTTAGCTTCCGCGCGTCGCTAGGGTTGATTCCGTGCTGCTGGGGCCCCCTGTGCGCTGAGAGCGCCCCCTGGGATGCTGCCCCTCGCAAAGCCCCCCCCCTGTCCTGTGGTACTTTGGTACATAACTTCACCTTTTTTTGACCATGAGTGAGCCCATCTCGGATCCTCCAACATCTTTGCCACGTCAAGTCACCAAGGGAAAGATCAACAAAATCTGACATCTTGGCGATTAGGATCTCTCACCATCTCGACGGCTACAACCTGGGGCTCTTCAAGATCTTGATCAGATATCCTGCGCATCAAACAGTGCTTTCCCTTCGTGGGCCCCCGCCAGAACATATCCCTTCCGCAATGGTCGTCAAAGGGTGACGCGGCTCTCAAGTTGGAATGCCATGCACACCATATTATGCCATGGTCCACCCCTCCATCTTATCTTACCATGCACCACACTTCAAAAACGCTATGAGGAGAATGGGAAGCACATAGGGCCTTGGAACGTATCGGAATGTGTTGTTACTTATCAAGCTGTGGCTTGCGACACGTCGGCTGACCACCTCAACTCCGCCAACATGCCTCCTCACAGGAGTTATCCACCTCTGCATGGTAAGACTGACGGAATGGTCGGGGCCTGAAAAATGGTTCCCAGGATGATGATGGTGCTGTATTGTTAAAATGGTTTGCATTTGTCAAGTCTTTCCCTACTCTGAAGGGCTACTTCCAGATCGGTCAAGCAAACATTGGCAATCAGTATCCGTAAGACATCCCTCCGTCCAGAAGAGAGCCCGGTTGCCCTTCCATAAAGAGTACACCGACTCCCACTTGGCTATGTTGTGAGATATGAGAGGTTACACCTGAGTATATTGAGTGGAGAGTTGAGTCTTGGTGAGTCTACCTCGGGACCAACAGTCACTTCTCATATGAAGAATGTATACCAACACAGTAAGCTTCAATAATCTATGCAATTACTGGTTCCTATTAGCTAATACCATACAGGTATGATCTATCATGTCTCAAAGATGCTCAGATTCAGAGATGACAAGGGGAGCTGGCCCTCCAGGAAAACAATGAAAGACTGAACAACTAGGTTGTCAACAACATACCAAGGCGATTGATTGAAGATTGTGAAAACAAAGCTGTGGCTGGTGTGCCAGGCTCACAACTTTTGTCATTGGGGGATAAGACTATTGTTTGGTTGTATATCTGAACGACACTACTTTTCCCATTACTACAACCAACTCTCACCAAAACAGCATGGCCTCAGTCCAGGTCAACATGGCTGTTTCCTCAAGACAACTGGCTTTCGACAGCAAAATTATTCGTATACGGGGCTGTCGTTTGGATGGATCTCACAATTGGTACACTCCTATATATACTCAGTTGCTTGCAGACCTTCCCTTCAAGCAACCACCAACCACCAACCACCAACAAACTCACAGAAGATATCTCGTACCCAAGACAACACCATGGACGGACACCACCCATCATCGTCCACTCCCACGGGGCCTCCGTACCTGATACCTGACGTGTTCTACCAAATCGCACAATACCTTCGTCCTAGAGACATCCTCTCGCTCATGCTCACCTGCGGCGCCAACTACCACGTTCTCGGCAAGCTGATCTACACTCGCGACGCCGAGATCGAGGCTGAGGCTGACGAGGAGAACCATGAGCTGGTGAGTTACATCCTCGACCACCCAGACTTCCGGGCCGCCCTCAGGTGCCAGCTCCGTGGCTACTATTGCGACCAAATGATGGCCCACGGCGAGGCGATGGATCAGTTTCCCTACGCTGCACACTATCTACGGGATTCAACAGAGCCAGCACTCGACTGGGCTATCCGCAACCATGACGTCCGAGTGGCCCGTCTCGCCATCGAGGCAGGCTCCGGAGCCGCCGTCAGCACAGGCATTTCGCGCCTCATGAGCATCATCCCCCGCCACCAGATAGACATCCTTGGCGACGAGAGGATCGAGCAGCCCACTCCAGCTCCGTTGGCCCTGGCGGCCGCTTCGAACAGCCTGGAGATCTTCAAGCTACTACAGCCCGGCACCCCCGAGCATGAGGCCACGATCGTCCTCCCGGTGCTCAACGTTTCCATTTCCTTCGACATCATGGAGATTGCCATCCGACGTGGCTCGGTTGACATTATCGACTATCTGCTCAAGGGCCCGCACAGCGAGGCGTACATCGAGACCTGGACCCAACGCAGAATGCTGCAGTACACGAAACTTGCTATAGAGACCACGCGCACAGTCGCGAACCTCGCCGCCGTGGTCGGCCTGTTCCTTGAGCGGTTCCCAGTCCTCCTCAGCATGGAGGGGGGCTCTAACCTGATCCTGCACCAGATCTTCAGAGAAATCAATGTCAGCGATCACTTGATCCCCGTACTGGACCTTCTCGAAAAACTGGGGCTCGATTTCAACGCCCTTGATGTCAACAACATGACCATCCTCCACAGGCTGCTCCGCAACCCAGAAGCCTCGATCAACGTCAAGATCCACCTCGTCCAGATGGGACTCGACTTCTGGACCCGGCGCGGGCCAAACGCCTGGGCGAGTGCCTTCGAAATGGCGACGAGGCTCTGGCGCATTGACATGTACACCATGACCCAGATATCCTCGTCGGCCCCGCTCATCATGGCCATGCTCGAACACGAGCAGAACGGTAACAAGATCCCGCTGGACCAGGTCAACAATCTCATGGTGATCTATGTCTGCTGGTTCAGGTGGGAGGCACAGAACTACATAGACGACCCCGAGGCCCGGCGCGCCCGTTACCTAGAATTTGCGCAGAAGGGTACGTTTAATCTGGACTTGATCGAGTGCCTCCTGGACCACGAGGGCGTCCGCCCCAGGGCGGATGTGATCGAACGCCTGAGGTGGTGCCTGACGCAGACCGAGCTGCCGGAGGGAATCATCGACTCTGCTTCGGACTATGAGGAGATCACCAGCCGCATCCTGCTGAAGCTTGATGCACTGTCGGAGTAACCGAGAAGAGAGCTAACCTAGCCGAAGCGCGCGAGTCTTGACGCAATTGCATCGTCGGCAGGGTGATTGCTTGGCCGGAAGAGGGGTCAAGTGAGGTAGGCTGGGCAGGCCGCAGGATTCATAGTGCCACAAGAATATCAAAAGAGAGAATCATTACAGAGAGAATCTTTGATAGGGATAGACAGACCCATTGTCATAACAACTCGATAGACGCAATAAATTTGTGAACCAAAATGCACACTTGTACTCCTGCTCAACAACCTTGGGAAGAGGCCTTGCCTTCCCTGACAGGCCTCAATCGCAGGTGAATGTGAGGAAGAAGAAAAAAAGTCCACGCAAACCTGAGGTATTCGATTCCAGTCCCTGATTTTAATCTGAGAGAAAACAAGAAAAGAAAGAAAAAAACATGAATTCCACCCAATGTCCTACCCAAATATGAGGAAACAAGGGACGACCAGAACACCGTGCTCGGCGATGAACAGACAGGAATCCCAAACCACTATCGTATCCAGAATAGAGAGAAGCCATATTTTGCGTTCCGTCTCTTATTTTCCCAAGTCCATGGCTCCCAAGCACGTTGAGCCAATTTTCCATGTTTCTTTTTTCTTTTAAAACCCCGATGACCACCAGTTCATCCATTTTCTACTGCAACAGGAGTGCCTCCTCATCCAGCACTCCAAACAGAGCCTCGACCTCTTTCTTGACGATTTTGAGCTCCTCCGCAACCTGACCAGTGACGAGTGCGTACGCGTACAGCAGGGCGTAGTCCCTCTCCTCGACCTGCACCTGGCCCGCGAGGCTGCCGCTCAGTGTCGAGTGCCCCGCCGGCCTCTTGATGCTGCCACTGCCACTACCACGGCGCTTTGCGACGGTGGTGGATGGGGAAGCTGGCGCCGCTGGGGGATGATCGCTATTCACGCTCTCACCAGAGGCACTGGTCGGGCCAGCCACGACGGCGGAGTCGCTCTGTTCTGCAGCCTCTGCATCACGCTTTTCTCGTAGGGCGGCAGCATGCTCCTTTCGGAACTGGAAAATCTTCCCCAGCAGTTGATCCCTCGTGCCCATAACGCTCGGTATCGCATCCGTAAGGGGATACTCAAGCATCAGACAGCTTGCTAAAACTTGGAAGACATGGCAGATGCGCTCGCACAGCACCGCCCTCTCCTTGGCAGTGAACAGCAGTAGAGCCTTCTCGCCATCAGATAACTGGCCTCGCCGCTGTGTCACGAGGCTCATGGCGTAAAACGCATCGAGAAGGCGGTTCGTGCTTTGCATGATCCGCCCCGTCGCCTCACTAGGAAACGGCCCACGGAGTTCGAATTCGGACATGGCGGATTGGCGGAAAACCTCGAGGCGGGATGCATAGCGGTGTAGGGCGGCCTGTTCGCCAGACCGGAGGTATGAGCGCGTGCAGTCACTGCGCAGGAGGATGGCGAGGGGACCTCGTTTCCAGATGAGACCCATTTGTAAGTATAGGACGGAGATGCCTTCGCGAAATTTCTTACGCGCTGAAATGGGCCAGATGAGTCGACACACGATGAGACCCCAGATGATACCTACAGTGACAGCAAGTGCTCTGTGCAGACAGATCTCGCCGATGTAGGGATTAACCCCACCTTCGTCATCGTCATCATCTTCGACCTTGTTAGCAATGAGATAGGCGTACAGCAGGGAAACGTTGTATGCGAGGAGGGTTGTCCGCCCAAAGGACACCTTGTTCTGCACGATGACAATGTAGAAGCTGATGAAGGAGACGATGGCGCCGAGGAAGAGCAGTGCGACCCCGTTGCCTTGGCTGACATTCCAGTTGATGAGGGTAAAGAAGACCCCAGTGACTGTCCCCTGAAATCTGGCCGTGCCTGTGGTATTCGCTGCGCCGACCGTCATCGAGCAGACAATCATGAAAGACAGCAGACCCCACTCGCCTCGCCAGTGCATGTAAATGGGCTTGGTCTCGGGGAGAAAGGCGAGCATGGCCCAGAGTATGGCGCCGAACCCGACCTTGATGCCGAAGCGGACTGTGGAAGGATTCAGTTAGCTACCTTTCCGTAATAGTGTCTCCACATCGTAGGGATCAAATCTTACTATCATCTCTGCCCAGGAATCGCAAGAATTTCAGGACTTTCGTCGAGATCTTCTTGGCGGTGTGGCTGGCTTGAGGTTCTGCCTCCCAGCTGAAGGTATCGCGACGAGAGACCATCTGGTCCGGAATTCCGCGAGGCATTTGTGACTTGCGGATGGGGCGCACCATGGGCTCTCGCTCTACCTCAAAGGGTAGGAGGGGAGTCTGGATCTGGCGGAGGTGGATCTGCTTCCATATGGCGAGGAATTGCCAACTCCGCTTCTTGTGCTCAGAAGCATACTTGAGGTCGTCTAGAACATCCAAATACTTGCTCATCTCCTCGCCAAAACTCTGGAGGGAGAAGCTGAAGTGTCCGCAGGCCGCGGCGACCTCCTCGAAGTCTGCCTTGATTTTCTCCGACCTTGGTCGCCCCAGCTCGATCGTCTTGTACAGCTCCTCTAGAGCTTTCGCTCGGTTCTGGTTGAACAGTGTCACAGCATCCAGGAGACTCCGTCGAAAGGTGTCATTGATTGTGATATCGTAATTCGGTGCCTCTCCAAAAGGGGGCTCCTTAAGGACTTCAGACAAGGTGAAAGCCAGTGACTTCACCGACGGGCCCAACAAAGCGATGAAGAGATCGAAAATGTCGGATGGCGAACGGAACGTGGGTGCACTACTCGGGCTCCTTCCCCTGACACGCTGATCCTCCTCGCTCTCATCCGAGCCCTCGTCGATGGCTGACAGCGTCGGCTGAAGTCTGAAGGTTATCGAGGAAGCCCGATGCAGCGATGGCGAGAGTAGCTGTCCCGGAGATACCGTCCCAGACCCCGGCTCTGATGCAGGCTCCTTTAGCAGCACGAACTGTGTATTGGCTGCACTCCTCAGGCCTCTGATGGACTGGGCCAGGTTCTCCATGGACTTGTAGACCGCCTTGTCCAGCTGGTAGATCTTCTCATCGCCGACAAAGTAATGTTCGAACTTGGCTTCCCTAAGGTTCTTCGACATCTTCCCGTACGCAGTATCGTAAGCTTTCTCAGCTTTCCTGAAGTCCGCCGTGAGCATCTCTTCCTCTGCGCCGCTCAGGAATCCATGCGAGATCATCCCGAGCATGTCTCCCAGGGACTGCGAGGCCTTCGTCATGCTCTCTCGCAGCTCCGTCCGGGCTGATGTCCTCCACAATGATAGATTCACCGCGATGGTTATAATGATACCGCAGACCAGCATCTTCAGGACCTGGACAATCTTCAGGTTCGAGAAGATGTGGTCCTGCACTGCATTCTCCTTGGTCAGGACGCTGATCATGGACAAGGAGGCGAGAGTGCTCCCGACGTTGACCAGTGGGTTGTTCATCCTCTGCTTTACCCATCCCAGAAACCCAAATGCTCCACCGACAAAGATGAGCAGGACGAGGATATATGCTAGCGCTACCATATGTAGGGTAGAGCCGAAGAAGACCGAAGTAGCCATGGAGGCGATGGCCACAATCTCAGCGTAGATCACCGCCACTATGGCGATGAGGGTCCCTTCGATCATCGAGCCTGCCGTTCTTGCGGGATGGAAGTAGACCGTAATCGTCGCAACAACATGTTTCCCGTCCGGCTTGCCCAAAAAATCCGAGAGCGGCGCCCACAGCGTAAACAGGCTCCCCAGCGAGTACGCGAGTGTGCACTTGAGGACGCCGCGCCCGGTCGGGCTCAGCAGCCATTCCCACGAACGTGTAGCAGCGGCCTTTGACTTGTGCGCCAAGGCGTCCACGCGCCCAGAGAAGTTCTCGCGGGAGAAATAGGGCACGGTATGGTTGGAGGACTCGCTGTCGCCCGTTTCGGTGCGGCGGAGGGTAAACTGGCGGCGAGAGCGCTCGCCTGTCTGGGGATCGATGAAGGTGCCATTTCGAAGCTTCTGTTGTATGGTCAAGCCGGAGGAAGTTAGTGACCTGTCGGGGAGACGAACGGAAAACTAACAAGAGAGTGAAAGTAGTGACAGGTCTAAGCAGACGAGGACCTACGCTTCTCAAGGGTGGCCGTCGCCAAGGGCCGGATGGCGACGAGGGAGAATTCGATGGTGACGAGGTGCTCATTCTTCTTGCTTGCTACCTAAGCCAGTCTGCAGTGCTATGTACACAGAAAAAAACATCGCCGAGGGACTGCACAAAAGGGGAAGACAGGGATCACTCATGTTCTCTCGAGAAACATGAGCTCAGGTTCGGTACTTTGAAGCCTGGAGAGGCTCGCGTGTTGTCTTACGCGCAAGGAATGCAGGAGGCAAGAGGAACCCAATGTTCTGATTTTAGAGCACTGGAGCAGCAGAGACAGCTGGAGGACCCACACGGATGACGACGGACCGCTGACTTGTGGTTGCAACCCGCTGGACAACCAAGCAGGCCAAGGTTCAACGATGTGGGGAGAGGGCTGGGCTGGATCCCTGCCCAGCGCTGGGGGCCGTTAGCGCTGGCCCAGGGCCTGGAAGCTTTCCCACCCAGTGGGCGTACGACGTAGCAGCTTTCCACTATGTACGATAGCAGTTGAAACTTGCCTAATTGAGGAGACAAGAGAAACCTCCAATGAGTAATAAATAGTACGTACCAAGACGATGCGATCACGGCGGAGCAGCCCACCCTTTCAAACAACCAAAAGACTGACACGTGCACGCTCATCCTCAAATTCTACTACTCATGTCTCAAGACATTTAATGTCACAGGACCACTGAAGTAGCAACAGCATTGAAGGGGAGGGACAGATTCAAAAATCACGACCACATTGGTTACACAAGGTCGACGAAGCCATCGTGTGTGGTGACGCTTTGGCCTTTTTTGCTTTCTGACCCCGCCTCAGTTGGACTATCTCGATATTGGTCTCTCGTCAGACCCTCATGCGCAGATTCATGTCCGTCATGGCTTCAAGGTCGAGAAGGCAGTTTGCGCCCCTGAAGATTGGGTCCACAGCCGGCAGTCATCTGCCCAAACTAAGGGTGGGAAGGGCTTCTCTCACCTTTTGATCTGTCTTCTCTCTAACAAATGTGATCACATAGGGAGTAGTCTTTGATGTGGATGGGACCTTGTGGTGAGTGTTTCTCACATCTACAAGAAGCAGGCTGTTTTTGGGAAGTTCAGAGATGCAACGGTCTGACCAACACATGAATTGACCACCCACAGCCAACCTCAAAACTACATGTTCGCCGAGATGCGCAAGGCTCTCAATATTACCAAGCAGACCGACATCTTGGAGCACGTCTACTCGCTCCCGACCCCCGAGGCCCGCGAGCAGGCGATGGAGGCCATCCGCGACATTGAACGCACGGCCATGGCCTCCCAGAAGCCCCAGCCGGGCCTCGTCCAGCTGATGACCTACCTCGACGCCCGCGCCATCCCAAAGGGCATCTGCACCCGCAACTTCGACACCCCGGTGAACCACCTGCTCACCAAGTTCCTGTCCGAGGTTGAGGCCTTCCACCCGATCGTCACGCGCGAGTTCAGACCGCCGAAGCCGGACCCTGCGGGTATCCTGCACATCGCGTCGAGCTGGGGGCTCACCAGGTCGTCTGCCGACGTTGAGGAGGGGCCATCAGGTGGAGAGGCGGCGGTGGTGGACGGGGAGAGGATCCGTGTAGACGAGCAGGGGGAGAAGTACAGCGAGGGTGTGTCGAGCGGCAGGAATGGTGTGGCAGGAGAGGCTGATGCGAGCGGGCTCATTATGGTTGGCGACTCGATCGATGATATCACGGCTGGTCGGAGATCTGGCGCTGCGACGGTGCTTCTTGTTAATCCCGCCAACGAACATCTCGCGGAGCACGAGCACACAGATGTGGTGATTTCGCGGCTGGATGAGTTGATTGAAATCTTAGAAGAGGGGTTCAAGGGACGAGAGATTTGAAGACGCCATAGACGCTTCAGCAAGGCATTACATCGACCGGCAAGCCTCCGGGCTTCAAGTTGAAACAGGTATAGACGGTGAGCGTTCCATAGACCCGCGACACAGAAAGGAGTTCTCAACCAAACAACCGTATTATTTTTCCTCCGTCTAGTGTAGACCCTTTGATAACCCCCAGAGCCTTGAGGCTCGCATACTCTGCGTCTCAACGGATCTGATATTGCTATCCTAGACGACAATGCATCTGTCCAACAAATCTTGCTTATGCTCGCTAGCCCCTAACAAAGGTGCTTGAGATGTTTCCGGTCGTCCCTGAACAAAGATGAAACCTTGCACAACCATTCAAATGCCATCCACACAAAAACGAAAGAGAGAAAGAGAATGAAAAATAGAAGAACGAGCACAGGGTACCCTCCATCGCACACGCTGACAGTCTGTTGTAAATTACAGCCAACATCGAACATGCACTTCGCTAGAGCTGCTGAGTTTAGGGCCGAGTACTCCGAGGCGATGCTAGAGGTGACGAGAGCTGGCTGCAGTAGTAAGATCTCTTTCAAAAGGACCAGTCTCCACATGAGAGGAGAGCGAGGATGCTTGGTAGTAGAGACATATGACGGATTGGTCCTGGGTTGAGTACAGGTAATTGAAAAGGAGACTTGGGTAGGTGATGGGAATGACAGACTCTCTCTCGCGACGCGGGGAGATGTTGTCCAGATGATATGAGAGTAAGGAAAGCGGATCCTATTCGCGCCTTACTTGGTTTGCTGGATATCCACCCATCCCCTGGGCACCCATCGACCCCGACGAAGCACCAAAGGTCGCCTGCCGCCGCATACCACCCCTGCCGCTGGTTGTCTCGTCCGGCGTCTGCTTCCGCATCGGTGGGTTCGGAAGGGGTCCGGCAGGAGCAGGGCGTACGGGCAAGGCAAAAGTAGCCTGCCTGCCGCTGCTCGAGCCGGCGGAAAGATTGGGACTGTGCCGTCCGGGACGCGGGGGTGGAGGTGGGGCCATTTTCGGGATCGAGTTCGTCGTGATTACGCGTGGTCCAAGTCCCGGATGAACAGGCGGTCCACCTGGTCGGCCAGCTGAGCTGCTCCCTGGCCCCCGGTCGCTTCGCGTCGGTGATCGGTTCGATGCGCTGTTATATTGGTCACGAGGTGACTGGAGTAAAGCACCCACGATGGGGATCTCACCTGACGTGGGTGTCGCCAATGCACGATCCTCTGCGGCGCCGTCTGGAGAGTTGTTGGATCTCAAGAGCTCCTGAGTACCTGGTGAGAGCTGAGGAGCAAGATGAGATTTCCGGTTGTCCCTCTCCATCAGGCTGACTGCCCATTCTCTCAAATCAACCGGCGTCCTCTTGGCGGCCTGGACGAACGGGTCGCGGTCCTATGTCATGGTATTGTGTTAGTGGCTACTGCTGCGCGAGCCTGTATCGGGCAGAGGTGACATACGTAAAGCTCTTGCGGCGTTGGCCGATCATCTGGTGTCTTCAACAGACACTTCTGGATCATATCCTCCAGGATCTGTGGGAAAGCATCGCTCTTGGGCAGCTTAGGCGCCGGCTCGTGCACAATCTGCTGGAGTAGGTCGAGGATGCCAGCTGGGGCGGCCTCAGCGTCCGACAGCTGCTCGCTGGCGGCAAAAGGGAATTTTCCGATGGCAAGCTCCATGATGGACAGGCCGAAACTCCAGACGTCTGACTTGACCGTGTATTTCTCGCCCTGGATTCGTTCCGGGGCCATGTACGTGGACGTACCCACAAATGTATCCGCGACGGAGTTGATCAGCTCTCCAGACACACCAAAATCGCAGAGCTTGATATGGCCGCGCGAGTTGACGAGGATGTTGGAGGGTTTGATGTCTCGGTGCATGATGTGATGTTTGTAGTAGAGGTAGGTCAGGCCACCGAGGGTCGCTTCTGCAATCTTGCCCAAGACGTCGACTCGGACAGGGCCGAAAACTCGGGAGACGCGATCGAGAGAACTTTGTAGCTGTCGTCAGCAGGATGGTACACACAGGAAGCTGCTGCACACAAAGGGATCATCTTACCCGACGTCCATGTATTCCATACACATGATCACGTCGTTGTTGTCGTTGAGAAAGGCACCGTAGAACGTAACGATGTGCTCGCAATGGCAGTTGTGCATGATCTGAAGTTCTCGGACAATACGCTTGCGCATCTCTCGCTTCGCCTCGACGTGGATGACCTAGCATAAAGTTAGGAAAATCCAAGCAGCGGATCCAGGCGTATCAGAGCGGCTAACCTTGCGGGCCATGGTAGTGTTGGTCGGGATGTGCTTCACTTTGCTCACGGTGCCGCCGTTGCCCGAGCCAAGGTCCTTGATGATTTCGAGATCCTCTGGGCGCAGGTCGAGGTTGAACTCGATGCCGATCTCGAGTTGTGCCGAAGTGTCTTCAGACTGGTTGTTCCTCGAGTGACTGAAGTTGGCGTTCTCGGCGGTCGGCGGCGGCTTGGGAGCGGCGGGGGTCAAGGCCAGGCCTTTGACGTTCTTGCGCTTCATGGAGCGCGGCGCAAAAGGGTCAGCCATCGTGAGAGGTGTGTCTTCGTTGCTCCTGCGATGTCCTGAGTAAGGTTCGGCGCCTCTCCTTGACAGTCTTCTTCAGATCGCCACGAGGCCTCTGGTATGGGGACTCGTGGGTTGTGGAGGCCGAAACAACGAAGGGGCCGGCCGGCTGTGTCGACTGGTGTTTCGCTTCACGTCTCTAAAAATCCAGTGCTGCTGGTCTTTGAACTTTTCAACTCGGGCGCGTCCTCGATGGAAGGGGGAGACCAGAGGATAGGAGCTGCGAGGGCGCCGAGAGAGGTGGACGACGGACGTGGGCAAAGGTGTCTTGTCTGAGGAGTGGTTTCGAGGTTGGGCCGCCAAGCGTGGTCAGGTTGAGTGGATGGTGAGGTCGCAAACGATAACCTCTGGTGGGGTGAAGGTGGTTCGTGGCGCTAGGGTCCGCGGCGGGTGTCTCCTCTAGCTGGGTTGGTCTCAGGCGCTGTAACGCTTTTCGTTAGCAGTTCTACTGGGCATGACTGGGGTTCCCGTACACGCGTTAGGCGATCTGCTGGGGAACGCAAGATCTAGACTATTGCCCCCAAGACATTGGGTACTGATACATGTTTAAAAGACAGAACAGATCAGGAATCCTTCAGACAGACCAAGACAAAGAAAGAAGAGAAACGAACTGTGGTCTGGAGGCTGAGAAGATGAAAGGGGTTTCGGAGTCAAGGTCAAGAAGACGAAGATACGCCGTGCTGGATCAGGTCAGGGGTCCTTCGCTTGGAGGTGGTTTAGTGGTCTACGGCACCAGTGGTGGGGGCCAATCCAAAACGAGGGCACGGCCGGAAACCCAAGCCTGTGTGCCAAAGAAAAACGAGGAGCTGGTTGACGAACCCACCTAGGTCTGAGGACAGAAATACGACAAACGAACACTATTGGTAGCCCTTTTGAACCTATGATGGTTCACCGTCGGGGGTCGGAGAAGGGGGGGGGGGGGGAATTATGATCCCTCAGATCCATCACCAAAAACCCTTTCGTTTCTGCATGACAACTCAAAAGCCTTTGGTCGCAGGTTGAGTAAGTACTTTGTACAGTACAGACTAGCTGTATCATAGTGATATTGCGACGCAAATGCTGCACAATCACCCGCGATGATCCGATTCGTTCTTGCTAGGCTGGCTCGTCCGACCGTTTCTTCTCCCCCCCCCCTCTCTGCCCATGACATTCATGACATTCAGAACCTGTGTCAACACTGAGCTGCGATCTGAAGCGGCAGTCTGCCCTCGGGCAGTCGCCGCGATGTCAATACGTTCCACCCTTTGTTTCTGGAACACGATCCCTCATCCTCCCCTTCCTCCTAGACTAGGGAAAATAGGGGTGAGAAGTGGCATCATTGACGACACAGTGGAGATACAGTGATGAAGTGCCGTCCCAGCAACCCATCAGAGGACCCAGCTTCTGGCTTGGAGAACGGATTGGCGGCGCGCTTAAATCTGTCTTCACAGCACAGTCTCGTATCTAGGCGCAGTGCTTATTCCTCTGCAAAGCTGTCCTCTGACTCTGGCCCGCCCGTCCAAGATACTTATAGCGTACTCCGGCTGCTGATACAACAGCTATCCTCAGACTATCCAAATACCCGCTTTAGGCGCTTAATTGTGATATATTTTCTCCCTGAACAACACCATCATCAATACAAGCATTAATCTGACCCTCTCATTTCATGTCTCTTAATGCAATAATGTTGAGGTGGGTGGTGTGCTTTCCAAACACAAGCAAGCAAGTTGGACCCTCACCTGCAAGGCCGGCCGCATCCCGAAGACAGACTGACACCTACCGTTTCCTTATATATCGGGAATTGAAGCCCTCTATGCAAGTAAGAATCACCATTCCATGTAAAGGCACGTTTAAGCTGTCGGGACAGAGCCATTGGCTAAGAAGTAGCCATTAACATCAGTCTTCTCTCGTGCGGCAGCACTTTAGTTTTGATTCACTGGCTTTAATACTCTCCCAGCCAACTTGTCTATAGCTTGGCTGATCTTCTCGAGTTTGTCTCGTTCCACGGAGGTGAGCTCACCGTCTCGAGCTATGCAATCCTTGACAATCAGGAGGAGCATGGCGTAAGGAGGATAAACTTCCTCCTTCCCAGTATCATGAAACTCGAACTGGGAAGGCCATAGCGAGACATGCTATGAGTCTCGATGTTCAATGCGTAAATCAAGGTGTGATCCCCCAAGCTGCACTCTACAGGTATAACATAACAGAGCAATTTCATCGAACCACCCAATTGTCAGGCCTCTTCTGTGAGTGAGTATGCAGGCTGGGGATTAGCTTCCATGCTTGGGGTCGTTGAGTGATCCTCGATGGGGAGCGATTCTGCCTGCCAAGCATAGTCAGCGGGCGAGCGCTAAAGTTTTCTAATGTATTATTGATTTACAGTTACTACTCGACATCGACAGAGGGGATTTTTTTTTTTTAGGGAGTCACCAGTAGCAGCCCCTTCTTTAGCCTGGCTGGGTTTCGCGACTGACGGCACGGGCTCAAAGCCATTCAGAAAGGTAAATATATAAAGCTCTTCTTACCATTTGTGAGAAGTCAAAAGTCCCTCCCTGCTTGTAGCGTTTTCGCGGCGTGTGTTTAGCTCATCCAACAAGACGCGATAGCCCAGTCAGAACCCTAACCCTGAGGCTTCTGAAGGCCCGTGCGTCCCAAACGAGGCTGGCAAAAAGGTTGGCGCGCCGTCTTTGACGAGCTTGCTCCAGTGCTAACAGCAGCTGCAAAGCCCCCCCAACCCACACCCAAGGCGGACCTCAGCGCCAGAGCCTTCTCGCTGGCATCCATAAGTCCTCGATTCTCTCGCGAAACCCCGACCTGTCTATCATCTCTCGACGCACGGAGCGTGGCAAACCCAACCATCCAACACGACCATCGCTTTGTCCAAATACGGAAGTACCAACGAGTAGCTTCAGTTCCGTCGACAGAAGAAGGATCACAATCGCGTACTAAGCGCAACCACCGCCATCATGAGCGCCTCAATGCGAGACCTGATCGACGACCATGCTGAGCTCGATGACGAGGAGGATGACGAGTCCTTTGCTGGAGATGACGATGGCGGCAGTGCTGCCCCCCGCCGCCGTCAACGGGACCCTGCGCTGGATGATTCCAGTGAGGAGGATGAAGATGACGATGATGAGGAGGAGGCGCGCAAGGTAAGTCACGCAGACGCTCCTGGTCGCGCCCACGCGCATCTGAGCTCCCCGACTGACTTCGTCTGCTACAGATCCGCGAAGGCTTCATCGTCGACGAGGATGAAGAAGACGATGCTGAAGACTCGGACGAGCGCGAACGGCGCAGGCGCAAGAAGCGGAGGCGCGCGGAGCGCGAACAGGAAGAGGTTCTTGACGACGAGGATCTCGACCTGATTGGCGAAGCGAACCCCGACTTCGAGCGCAGAGAAGCCGCTCAGGTATGTGACCATCCCCATCTCCCAGTCTTTACACCTCTGTGCCACGTGTTAATCCTCTTCTCAGTCGCAGTACAAGCGCCTCAAGCGCGGCCATGGAGATAAAGACGACCTGCGCAAACGGGACGGTCTCGCCAACATGTTCTCCGAAGACGAAGACGCTGCCGATGATGACCGTCATTACTCCCGCCCTAGCCACACCCGAGCCGCTGCCGACGAGTTCGATGACTTCATTGAGGAGGACTACGACGACGAAGACGAGCGTCTCAGGCAGCAAGAAGACATGGAGGTCGCCCGGGGCCGTGACCGACTTGCCGTGGGCAGCGTCATCGACGCCACTGGCCTTGACAAGGAGACACTTGAGGATATGGAGGCCATCTTCGGCAACGGCGAGGACTACGAATGGGCTCTATACAAGGAAGAGGACGAGGAGGCGGGCAAGGAGGAGCAGCCTTTGGAGCTGAAAGATGTCTTCGAGCCGTCACAACTGTCCGAAAAGCTGTTGACCGAGGCCGACAACGACATTCGCGTCACGGACGAGCCTGAGCGCTTCCAGCTTGACCGCCGACCTTTCAAGAAATCACAAGTCACGCCCGATCTCAAGGAAGAGACGAAGTGGATCGCAAACCAGATGTGGGAGGCCAGAAAGTTTGCCATGGAGTCGTCGCTCGAGGGACCCTTCTCGAAGGCTGTGAACAAGGTCCTCGAGTTCTTCGTGGTTGATTACGTTGAGGTTCCCTACGTGTTCCAGCACCGCAAGGACTACCTTATCCACGCCAGGAAGATGAAGAATCCGCACTTCGATCGGCGTGATCTCGACTCGAATGAGTCCGAGTACGAGGTCAAGGCCGAGAAGCTGCTGAACCAGGACGATCTCTGGCGCATCGTGGAACTCGACATCAAATTTCGTGGCTTCATAGAGAAGAGGTCAGCGGTGGAGAAGCTAGCCGCCACACTCCGGGGCATAGACGTTGAGGACCAGATGCTCGAGGAGCTTATCCCTCAGGCGAGGGAGATGGACGAGCTTCAGGATCTACTCGACTACGTCAATTTCAAATATTCCGCCCAACTGAAGGATGCGACCACAGACGGCACGACAAGAGAGGTGAAACGTCCTGGTGCGAGGTCTGCTATCTTTGATAGGGTCAGAAGGAGCAAGGCCTACAACTTCTTCCAAGCATATGGCTTGTCCCCGGAACAGGTGGTCACGAATCGAGTCAATGCGCAATCGAACGTGCAGAGAATCGTGGCCGACGACCCATCCGATTATCCAATCGATCTGGCCGATAGTCTGACCGACGGCGAGTTCCTCACCGGCGATTCTGTCATCAGTGCTGCCCGGCAGCTTTATGCCGAAGAACTGTTCACTAGCCCCCGCCTGCGCAAGGCAATGCGGGCTACGTATTTCATGACCTGCGTTGTAGATTGTCAACGGACGAGCAAAGGCATGCGCAAAATCGAAGAGTCGCATCCTTACTATGAGGTCAAATACCTTCAAAACCAATCGTTGGCGGACCTCGCGCAGAGGCCAGAGATCTTCCTCAAGATGCTGAAGGCCGAAGAGGAGGGCCTCCTCGAAGTTAAGATCAGCCTCAGAGATGTTTCGCGGTTCAAGAAGCAATTTTTTGCGGACTTCACTTCGGACAACTACAGTAACAAGGCAGACGCCTGGAACGAGGAACGTTCGAAGGTACTCGAGCTCGCATTGGCGAAGCTGGACAAGACAATGGTCAAGGCGGTTAAGGATGCGATGCGGACACAATGTCAGGAATCCATCCTCAAGCACTGCCGCGAGGAGTTCTCGAAAAAGCTCGACCAAGCTCCGTACAAGCCAAAGGGAATGGTGCTCGGTACGGCCGCCCGCGTACTTGCATTTTCGAACGGCATGGCGGACCCCGGCAGAGAGAATATCTCCTTTGCCTGGGTCGAGGAGGATGGCCGGGTCATCGAGAGCGGTCAACTGGGAAATCTAGCTCGGGATGAGCAAGCCCGCGAAGAATTCACCAACCTGGTCAACCGGCGGCAACCCGATGTCATTGCTGTCAGCGGATTCTGTTCCGACTCGAACAAGCTCGTCAAGGATCTGGAGAATCTCGTCAACGAAAAGGGAATCATGGGACCATCCTATGATGACCCTGAAACCAATGAGCTACGAACAGATCTGCTTGAGGTCCTCGTCGTCAACGACGAGGTTGCCCGACTCTACAAGGACAGCCCCAGAGGCAAGGCCGAGCATCCTACTCTCACCCCTCTTATCCGGTACTGTGTGGCACTTGCAAAGTATCTGCAGGACCCTCTGAAGGAGTATGCAGCGCTCGGCAAGGACATTGTCTCCCTGTTGTTCCACCCCTGCCAGAGCCTGTTGCCAGAGGACAAGTTGAGAAAATATCTCGAGTCTGCCATGGTCGATCTAGTCAATCTCTGCGGTGTCGACATCAACGAGGCGGTCAGCAATCCCTATGTCGCAAATCTTCTGCCTTATGTCTCTGGCCTGGGTCCTCGCAAAGCGCAGGCTGTCATCAAAGGTATCAACTTGAACGGCGGCTCTGTCATCAGGCGGGATGAACTCGTGGGCGACCCTGACAACAACAAACTGCCTGTGGTTGGCGTCAAGGTCTGGGACAATTGTGCCAGTTTCCTCTACATCGAATACGATGCGACAAATCCCCAGACGGAGCCCCTGGACAATACTCGAGTCCACCCTGAAGATTACGAGCTTGGTCGCAAGATGGCGGCTGACGCGCTTGAGCTGGACGAGGAAGATGTCAAGGCCGAGACGGATGAGAACGGACCAGGTGCAGTGGTCCGGAAGCTCTTCCGGGACGACGAGCAGGACAAGGTGAACGAGCTCGTGCTAGAAGAGTACGCGGAACAACTGGAACAACAATACAGTCAGCGCAAGCGCGCCACGCTCGAGACCATCCGAGCAGAGCTCCAGGCCCCGTACGAAGAGCTGCGACGCCCCTTCTTGCCGTTGAGCACTGAAGATATTTTCACCATGTTCACGGGCGAGACAAAAGATTCCCTCGCGGAAGGCATGATTATTCCCGTCAATGTGCGCGTGGTGAAGGATGACTTTGCCATTGTCAGGCTCGACTGCGGCATCGAGGGCCGTATCGAAGCAGACGAGGTCTCGTACCGTTCTGCCTCCGTCAAGGATGTTCTCTCTGTCGGACAGACTGTCCAGGCCAAGCTGCTTCACGTTGATCGCAAGGCCTTCATCGCGAAGTTGTCCGTTCGGGAGGACGCTCTGCGTGTGCCCTACAGGAAGCGCATGGATCACGATGACCGCAATTGGGACTTTGATCAGGAGAGGCACGACAGGGAGGAGCTCAAGGAGAAGGACAGCACGACAGGTCGCACGCAGCGTGTCATCAACCACCCTCTCTTTAAACCGTTCAACTCGACGCAGGCCGAGGAGTACCTCGGATCACAATCGTCTGGAGAAGTCATTATCAGACCGTCATCGAAGGGTAATGATCATCTGGCTATCACTTGGAAGGTTGCGGATGGCGTCTACCAGCACGTCGATGTGCTCGAGCTGCAGAAGGAGAACGAGTTCTCCGTTGGTCGTCTGCTCAGGGTCGGCAAGTTCAACTACACAGATCTGGATGAGTTGATTGTCGAGCACGTCAAGGCCATGGCACGCAAGGTTGCGGAGATGATGCAGCACGAGAAGTTCCAGAAGGGCTCGCGCAACGAGTTGGGTAAGTCTCGCGTGCCACTCAGCAGCGTCTAAATCAATGTTCCCACCCGGCAAGCTAACTAGATCCTCTACAGAGAGATGGCTCACCACCTACATGGACGCCAACCCCAACCGATCCAGCTACGCCTTCTGCATTGATAACAAGCATGCTGGATACTTCTGGCTCTGCTTCAAGGCCAACCGTACTTCACGAGTCATGGGCTGGCCGGTGCGCGTTGTGCCCAACGGCTACGAGTTCCTCAAGGCTCAGTATCCGGACATGAAGGCTCTGACGAACGGTTTCAAGATCCGGTACCAGGCTGAGATCTCGCGCATGCAGAATGTGAATGGCCGATGATGGGGGTAGTGCTGCATACAGAGGCGTTGTATGGTGTAGTTTTAACATGATTAATGTTGTCTTGCTTCCTTACCTTCGAACGGTGCGGTGCAGCAAGGTGCGGTCCCATACATAGCAAGCAGCGACAAATTGGTAGGGCACGCTGCAAAAGCATAAGTTGAGCATAGGTTCATCTAGCAAGGGCAAGGGTGCAAGTGGACCAGAAGGAAAAATTTAAAATTGCATGATCATCGTCCTGAGTTGGGAATAGTGACTTGCAGTGATACCGGTGGTACATGTTGACACTAATATTGAAACTGCCCTCGAGATAAGTGTGAAGAAGAGTTGATGCCAATGACTCCCGTCCTAAGATTTCCATCTACTTACTGCATAGAATATGTATAGCGGTCATGAGATCGTAAGGGCGCTCTCCCTTTAAACAGGTCCCTGGTATATACACAAGCTTTAATAAATCTCAATCCCAGACAGTACCATTTCTCTTTTTATCTCAAAAAGAAAGAGAAAAAAAAAGGGGGGGGGAACAAAGGTGGGGGGCAAGGAAGGGCAAAACCTGCTTTTTGTACGAGAAAGTTATTTTTTATATATATCAGCGTTGGACTTCTAAGTATATTATTATTTGAACAGAATTAATGTTAATCGCCATGCCAATTCTCATCCTTGCAGTAGTCCTTGTATATCTGTTGTGCAAGACATCCAGCCTGCTTAAGTACTTAAGTACACTATATTGAATCTCGACATCTAGACCACACACATGTCATGCGGTTAGCACTGGGGAGGCCATCCTCCTTTTATGCTCTCCTATAAGTAATTGCAAGCTTATGGAGGGTGATATCAGGTTAGAGAAGTAATTACATTTCATGGTGATGAATGACCTGAAAATGCCTTACCTATTGTTCTCTGCCACGTAGCCGGGGGCTATGCTGACGACTTGCAGATTGAAATGAGCTATGCAATGGTGTTCCGCAGCCACAAAGCCAAATATTGCATTTCACTGGAGAAACTTGTTACTAGCAATGGGGCTTAGACGCAAGCAAAGTGCCAAACCACGTAGAGATCATTGAAGTACACCCCAAGAGAGCCTGAATAAATCTCTGCGGAAGTGTTTTCGGGTGCGGGGCTTCTTCTCCTCTATGCTCTTCAGCCAGTGTAACTTATTCACTCCTACACTTACACTTGCCCGGGAAACATTTGTAGATTTATCTCCAGAAATGACGAATCTAGGCAACATTGGGCTCTCCGCCTTGACTGCGAAGAACGACAATACTCTTGCTCTAGCCAACCTAAACTTCGACTTCTCCCTCTTCAAAATCGAAGCGCCCACGCAGTTCCAACCGTTAGGCAACACATTATCTCATGGACGCCGGACCTCTGCAGAGACCGGCGCAGCTCACAAGACAGCGCGTAAGCTTGGGGCCTTGTTTGAGCAGGTCGTAACGATCCCGGACCAGCTCTACGTCGCATACGGCATGCGCGTCTCGGAAATTGCCAAGTCTGGGGCCATCAGCTCAGAGAAGAGGAGAAGATACGGAATCTTCCAAGGCCAGGCGGGTGCCGATGGCACAAGCATATGGGCAGCAGCTACATCAGGCAAGTCGGCCATGGCAGTCAACTTGTTGGCATGTATGCTGGCACGCCTGTGGGGCTCCTCCGAGGCAACCTCGATCTGGGTAGAACTTGTCGACGCTCGAAAAGGACAGATCGCAGAGCAGTGCGACGGCAGCGAGCCGTCGCACATTCTGCAGATGGCTGCGGCCCAGCAGGAGGTCACCCGAAAGGACTTAGCTGAATGGGACGCGAGTGCACGTTCCTGGATCTCCTTTGCGGACAAGGTCAGAGAAGTTGAGCACAAGAAAATGGAGGGCATTCTGCAGGGCATCGACCTGCCTGTCGACAACAGCACCGATGTTTACAAAAGCGTCATGCGGGCCTGGGGCAACGCAATGTCGGCAATGGGTAGACTCATGCAGGGCATGCCGCAGCTCGTCGATGGAGCAGTGCTGATTGCCATGTCAGCCTGGCACCTTTATCCTGATGTTGAGAAGTTCAGCGCCCACACGGAGTGCATCTATTTCGGCGATCAGCTCATTCCACAAGGCGGCCATGTTACCACTGGCCTTGAATATCATGATGCCAAGGACTCACGCGGTATTTACTGGTCTTTATCCCTTGGCCGCCTCAAATTCTATGGTGACCCAATTGTCTCAACAGTCAGTTCTATAGACGAGTCCAAGGTGTCTTTTGACGACTTCACCTTGGTAGTCCTTGGTAGCTTGTTAGGTTCCTGGATGGGAGACTCGTTCAACCCAAGGTTCGAATATATGGACGCAGCCCGTGTCATTGTTGAACTGTGGGAGCTCTTACAGAAGGCGGCAACAGACCAAAAGCTTGCCCAGGACTTCATGACGCTTCCCGATAACTGGATGCGTATTCTGGTGTCAGCATCTCGACTCTTGACCGAAGGCGATCCTGATGAGCTCCCAAGGGCAAAGAGACTTGTATCCCTCGGCATCCGCACACGCCGTCCGCTGCTGGGGGCGCCACCACCGCCTTTTTTTCCTTGTCCAATTCTTCAGTGATGGTTTCTCTTCTGCATGACGAGACTTCAGTAAGATATGAGGCTCTGAGACTCTTGGCTGATGGCCGCAATCTTGAATGCTTTCGACCACTTATCAGCTGCAAACGAAGTCATGATGAGACCATAGAATACGCGACCGCAGCTCCTTGCAAGATACCGTCACTGAAGCGGAGCTTTGACGGCGAGCAACTGGTCACCCTTGGCCACGTCCGTTGGACTTCAAAGTTGGCACAGCGGGGCAAGTGTTGCAATTGCAGCAGCGAAGCTTCCATCAATAATACATGTGGGCATTTCTCAAACACATCCGACGCAAATCTACCGCGGCAGCATGTAGATCAGCAAGGAGAGCTATGTCTGCAATACGACCCCGAGGATGTCAGGATGGAATACGAGGACCAGTGTCTCACTTGGCGCAACCCGCCAATATATCTCGACAGTAAAGCAGCCGACTCACCCATCAAGGAAGATAAGGTCATTGATGGAGACATTTCTCACAGGGATCTTCGGACCCCTGAGGAGAACAAGCTGCCTGGGAGCTCGAAGGGAGTTCTATCCTGGAAGGAAGGCCTACTCCGTCTTGACCAAGCTCATGACGATTTTCCAGACGGGATTTGTCGTTTTAAAAGTGTCCTCGGGACAGTCGACGATACTGCTCTGCTGGTTCTTCATGATGCTGCTGGAAATGGCGACAATCAGACCACTGGTTCTTCAACACTATCTATCTCGGAATTGCTCAAACTTCTGGACAGTCGCTTTGTGGATAGCATAATGCCCTTTTTGCTAAATCTGTTTGACACAGCAACAGATAAGATCATGGAAACAACGAATCCCTTTCTTGGGTCAAGAGTATCCCGGCTGGGTCCTGAGAAGGGGCTCAAGACGACTAATTTTCTCGTTTCCATGAAGGTTCTAGAAGCAGCATCGAGGCTCTATAAACTCCTACCAGGAGCGCCCGTGGCTTTGCGCATGATTGGAAAACCACTCTACCACTCAATGTCGATGCAAAACTCGGATCCTATTCTGCTGGAAAGTCTTGACAACATCTTCGAATCTTTCAGACTCAACCGCGCGGAATCCCTAGCATGCGTGTCAGCTTTTCACACAGGGACACCAAACATAATAAGCTGCAACATTGACGATGTCTTCGCAGTGTCGATCGGTAACTCTATCTATACATGCTCCGCCATCCTCTGCGACCCGTACGAGCGCTGTGCGGACTTCGAGCGGACCCGCATCGTGGGCAATGTCGGCCGAGCCGGAGTAACGGTGCTCATCCCGCCGTCAGACCCACGCATGTCCAAGCCTGAGATCGAAAAGTGGAAGGTCATCAACCACGCTCAGTTCGACTTGACTTGTGCGGACTATTTTCAGGAGACAAGTTTGCATCTCTCCTTCACCGGGTACGAACAACCCATGCACCGCGCTGCCGCCAAATACGGGTATCAGGACGTAGAGGCCCAATATATGGAGGCGGTGGTGTCTGTTTACAATGGAAAGGCATGGGTCGCGGACCTAGACATCCTGGAAGGTTTGGATGGCACTCGCCTTGCCCGGTGGAAGCCGACACGTTGCTGTGAGCACAATAACAAGTGCGAGCCGCGGTGGTCCTCTCTTGATACGTGGGATGAACTGATTGATGTTCCGAGTGATATCAGTATCGTGAGGGCACATGGTAATTCCTTGGCCAGACTGGCTGCCGCAATCGTGGCTATACAGAAAAGGGTTCAACGTTGTATCGTGCTTCCCACACAGGGAGTGTGCTATGAATGTGTCGGAGAGTGCTTGAAGGAAAGTGATGGGATGCAAATTGTCTTGATTTGTTAATTAGGTGGTCTTGCTGGAAATTTATCTCTCATCTCCTTCGAAATTGCTTGGGGTGAATGAATGAAGGAATGTGTTGGAAAGCGCCCACCACCCTCGGCTCCAAGAAAAACAGAACAGAATCTTTACACAGCCAGTCTCCCGCTTACCTTTGGAGTTCACCAATAATGACCTCCCCCCCCCCCCCCCCCCCCCCCCTTTTTTTTTTTTTTTTTTTTTTTTTTTTTTTTTTTTTTTTTTTTT